>JAXIVJ010007227.1:0-61887 GCA_036785665.1 Chirona hameri | reverse complement strand
AATACACCATTCATGTTTTTGGCATTAAGATGATTGTGTATCCCGGTTTTAACACTAGACTATTTCAGTAATGCATTTTGGATTAGATCCTAATAAACTTTTGTTATGTGTAGCTTGAAATACATTTTCTATGAAATACATTTGAAATACAAATGTTATGTGTAGCTTGAAACATAGAATCTGATGTGCAGTCCCTCGTCATTGATTCTGTCTTTCATATTGATCGGGCTGACTCCAACCATAGCCATGCAACCACTGTCCACCACCGGGCTGAGGCCCGCCTCAAATCGAGGCAGCTGCAGCCGACAGTAGGTGGCCATTGTCACGCGTATTTGTGGGCGCGTGTCTTAGGCATTGATCCGTCCTGTTTGACCGCCCGACAGTGCCCGGCTCGCCCGGACCGTACACTGTGTACACAATTCAGCAGCTCTGCAGAGTGCACTGTGCACACAATTCAGCAGCTCTGCAGAGTGCACTGTGCACACAATTCAGCAGCTCTGCAGAGTGTACTGTGCACACAATTCAGCAGCTCTGCAGAGTGCACTGTGCACACAATTCAGCAGCTCTGCAGAGTGCACTGTGCACACAATTCAGCAGCTCTGCAGAGTGTACTGTGCACACAATTCAGCAGCTCTGCAGAGTGCACTGTGCACACAATTCAGCAGCTCTGCAGAGTGCACAGTGCACAAAATTCAGCAGCTCTGCAGAGTGTACTGTGCACACAATACGGCAGCTCTGCAGAGTGTACTGTGCAGACAATACGGCAGCTCTGCAGAGTGCACAGTGCACACAATTCGGCAGCTCTGCAGACTGCAGTGTGCACTATATACCGGGTAGGGACTGCAGTGTGCACTATACACCGGGTAGAGACTGCAGTGTGCACTATACACCGGGTAGGGACTGTAGTGTGTACTATACACCGGGTAGGGACTGCAGTGTGCACTATACACCGGGTAGGGACTGCAATATGCACTATATACCGGGTAGGTACTGCAGTATGCACTATATACCGGGTAGGGACTGCAGTGTGTACTATACACCGGGTAGGGACTGCAGTGTGCACTATACACCGGGTAGGGACTGCAGTGTGTACTAAACACCGGGTAGGGACTGCAGTATGCACTATACACCGGGTAGGGAGTGCAGTGTGTACTATACACCGGGTAGGGACTGCAGTGTGCGCTATACACCGGGTAGGGACTGCAGCTCTACAGTGCACTATACACCGGGTAGGGACTGCAGTGTGCACTATACACCGGGTAGGGACTGCAGTGTGTACTATACACCGGGTAGGGACTGCAGTGTGCACTATATACCGGGTAGGGACTGCAGTGTGTACTATACACCGGGCAGGGACTGCAGTGTGTACTATACACCGGGTAGGGACTGCAGTGTGTAATATACACCAGGTAGGGACTGCAGTGTGTACTATACACCGGGTAGGGACTGCAGTGTGTACTATACACCGGGTAGGGACAGTGTGTACTATACACCGGGTAGGGACTGCAGTGTGTACTATACACCGGGTAGGGACTGCAGTGTGCACTATACACCGGGTAGGGACAGTGTGTACTATACACCGGGTAGGGACTGCAGTGTGTACTATACACCGGGTAGGGACTGCAGTGTGCACTATACACCGGGTAGGGACTGCAGTGTGTACTATACACCGGGTAGGGACTGCAGTATGTACTATACACCGGGTAGGGACTGCAGTGTGTACTATACACCGGGTAGGGACTGCAGTGTGTACTATACACCGGGTAGGGACTGCAGTGTGTGCTATACACCGGGTAGGGACTGCAGTGTGTACTATACACCGGGTAAGGACTGCAGTGTGTACTATACACCGGGTAGGGACTGCAGTATGTACTATACACCGGGTAGGGACTGCAGTGTGTACTATACACCGGGTAGGGACTGCAGTGTGTACTATACACCGGGTAGGGACTGCAGTGTGTACTATACACCGCGTAGGGACTGCAGTGTGCACTATATACCGGGTAGGGACTGCAGTGTGTACTTTACACCAGGTAGGGACTGCAGTGTGTACTATACACCGGGTAGGGGACTGCAGTGTGCACTATATACCGGGTAGGTACTGCATTATGCACTATATACCGGATAGGGACTGCAGTGTGTACTATACACCGGGTAGGGACTGCAGTGTGTACTATACACCGGGTAGGGACTGCAGTGTGCACTATACACCGGGTAGGGACTGCAGTGTGTACTATACACCGGGTAGGGACTGCAGTGTGTACTATACACCGGGTAGGGACTGCAGTGTGCACTATATACCGGGTAGGGACTGCAGTGTGTACTATACACCGGGTAGGGACTGCAGTATGCACTATACACCGGGTAGGGACTGCAGTGTGTACTATACACCGGGTAGGGACTGCAGTGTGTACTATACACCGGGTAGGGACTGCAGTGTGCACTATATACCGGGTAGGGACTGCAGTGTGTACTATACCCCGGGTAGGGACTGCAGTGTGTACTATACACCGGGTAGGGACTGCAGTATGCACTATACACCGGGTAGGGACTGCCGTGTGTACTATACACCGGGTAGGGGCTGCAGTGTGCACTATATACCGGGTAGGGACTGCAGTGTGTACTATACACCGGGTAGGGACTGCAGTGTGTACTATACACCGGGTAGGGACTGCAGTGTGTACTATACACCGGGTAGGGACTGCAGTGTGTACTAAACACCGGTTAGGGACAGTGTGTACTATACACCGGGTAAGGACTGCAGTGTGTACTATACACCGGGTAGGGACTGCAGTGTGTACTATACACCGGGAAGGGACTGCAGTGTGCACTATATACCGGGTAGGGACTGCAGTGTGTACTAAACACCGGGTAGGGACAGTGTGTACTATACACCGGGTAGGGACTGCAGTATGCACTATACACCGGGTAGGGACTGCAGTGTGTACTATACACCGGGTAGGGACTGCAGTGTGTACTATACACCGGGTAGGGACTGCAGTGTGCACTATATACCGGGTAGGGACTGCAGTGTGCACTATACACCGGGTAGGGACTGCAGTGTGTACTAAACACCGGGTAGGGACAGTGTGTACTATACACCGGGTAGGGACTGCAGTGTGTTCTATACACCGGGTAGGGACAGTGTGTACTATATACCGGGGTAGGGACTGCAGTGTGTACTATACACCGGGTAGGGACTGCAGTGTGTACTATACACCGGGTAGGGACTGCAGTGTGTACTATACACCGGGTATGGACTGTAGTATGCATTATACACCGGGTAGGGACTGCAGTGTGTACTATACACCGGGTAGGGACTGCAGTATGCACTATATACCGGGTAGGTACTGCATTATGCACTATATACCGGGTAGGGACTGCAGTGTGTACTATACACTGGGTAGGGACTGCAGTGTGTACTATACACCGCGTAGGGACTGCAGTGTGCACTATATACCGGGTAGGGACTGCAGTGTGTACTTTACACCAGGTAGGGACTGCAGTGTGTACTATACACCGGGTAGGGACTGCAGTGTGCACTATATACCAGGTAGGGACTGCAGTGTGTACTATACACCGGGTAGGGACTGCAGTGTGCACTATATACCGGGTAGGGACTGCAGTGTTCACTATATACCGGGTAGGGACTGCAGTGTGTACTATATACCAGGTAGGGACTGCAGCTCTACAGTGCACTATACACCAGGTAGGGACTGCAGTGTGTACTATACACCGGGTAGGGACTGCAGTGTGTACTATATACCGGGTAGGGACTGCAGTGTGTACTATACACCGGGTAGGGACTGCAGTGTGCACTATACACCAGGTAGGGACTGCAGTCTGTACTATATACCAGGTAGGGACTGCAGCTCTACAGTGTACTATACACCAGGTAGGGACTGCAGTGTGTACTATACACCGGGTAGGGACTGCAGTGTGTACTATACACCGGGTAGGGACTGCAGTGTGTACTATACACCGGGTAGGGACTGCAGTGTGCACTATACACCAGGTAGGGACTGCAGTGTGTACTATACACCGGGTAGAGACTACAGTGTGCACTATATACCGGGTAGGGACTGCATTGTGTACTATACACCGGGTAGGGACTGCAGTGTGTACTATGCACCGGGTAGGGACTGCAGTGTGTACTATACACCGGGTAGGGACTGCAGTGTGCACTATATACCGGGTAGGGACTGCAGTGTGTACTATACACCGGGTAGGGACTGCAGTGTGTACTATACACCGGGTAGGGACTGCAGTGTGTACTATACACCGGGTAGGGACTGCAGTGTGTACTATATACCGGGTAGGGACAGTGTGTACTATACACCGGGTAGGGACTGCAGTGTGTACTATACACCGGGTAGGGACTGCAGTGTGTACTATACACCGGGTAGGGACTGCAGTGTGCACTATACACCGGGTAGGGACTGCAGTGTGTACTATACATCGGGTAGGGACTGCAGTGTGCACTATATACCGGGTAAGGACTGCAGTGTGTACTATACACCGGGTAAGGACTGCAGTGTGTACTATACACCGGGTAGAGACTGCAGTGTGTATTATATACCGGGTAGGGACTGCAGTGTGTACTATATACCGGGTAGGGACTGTAGTGTGCACTATATACCGGGTAGGGACTGAAGTGTGTACTATACACCGGGTAGGGACTGCAGTGTGCACTATATACCGGGTAGGGACTGCAGTGTGCACTATATACCGGGTAGGGACTGCAGTGTGTACTATACACCGGGTAGGGACTGCAGTGTGCACTATATACCGGGTAGGGACTGCAGTGTGTACTATACACCGGGTAGGGACTGCAGTGTGTACTATACACCGGGTAGGGACTGCAGTGTGTACTATACACCGGGTAGGGACTGCAGTGTGCACTATATACCGGGTAGGGACTGCAGTGTGTACTATACACCGGGTAGGGACTGCAGTGTGTACTATACACCGGGTAGGGACTGCAGTGTGTACTATACACCGGGTAGGGACTGCAGTGTGTACTATATACCGGGTAGGGACTGCAGTGTGTACTATACACCGGGTAGGGACTGCAGTGTGTACTATACACCGGGTAGGGACTGCAGTGTGTACTATATACCGGGTAGGGACTGCAGTGCGTACTATACGCCGGGTAGGGACTGCAGTGTGTACTATACACCAGGTAGGGATTGCAGTGTGTACTATACACCGGGTAGGGACTGCATTGTGTACTATACACCGGGTAGGGACTGTAGTGTGCACTATACACCGGGTAGGGACTGCAGTGTGTACTATACACCGGGTAGGGACTGCAGTGTGTACTATACACCGGGTAGGGACTGCAGTGTGCACTATATACCGGGTAGGGACTGCAGTGTGTACTATATACCGGGTAGGGACTGCAGTGTGTACTATACACCGTGTAGGGACTGCAGTGTGTACTCTACACCGGGTAGGGACTGCAGTGTGTACTATACACCGGGTAGGGACTGCAGTGTGTACTATACACCGGGTAGGGACTGCAGTGTGTACTATACACCGGGTAGGGACTGCAGTGTGTACTAAACACCGGGTAGGGACAGTGTGTACTATACACCGGGTAAGGACTGCAGTGTGTACTATACACCGGGTAGGGACTGCCGTGTGCACTATATACCGGGTAGGGACTGCAGTGTGCACTATATACCAGGTAGGGACTGCAGTGTGTACTATACACCGGGTAGGGACTGCAGTGTGCACTATATACCGGGTAGGGACTGCAGTGTGTACTATACACCGGGTAGGGACTGCAGTGTGTACTATACACCGGGTAGCGACTGCAGTGTGCACTATACACCGGGTAGGGACTGCAGTGTGCACTATACACCGGGTAGGGACTGAGTGTGTACTATACACCGGGTAGGGACTGCAGTGTGTACTATACACCGGGTAGGGACTGCAGTGTGTACTATACACCGGGTAGGGACTGCAGTGTGTACTATACACCGGGTAGGGACTGCAGTGTGTACTATACACCGGGTAGGGACTGCGGTGTGTACTATACACCGGGTAGGGACTGCAGTGTGTACTATACACCGGGTAGGGACTGCAGTGTGTACTATACACCGGGTAGGGACTGCAGTGTGTACTATACACCGGGTAGGGACTGCAGTGTGTACTATACACCGGGTAGGGACTGCAGTGTGTACTATACACCGGGTAGGGACTGCAGTGTGTACTATGTACCGGGTAGGGACTGCAGTGTGTACTATATACCAGGTAGGGACTGCAGCTCTACAGTGTACTATACACCAGGTAGGGACTGCAGTGTGTACTATACACCGGGTAGGGACTGCAGTGTGTACTATACACCGGGTAGGGACTGCAGTGTGTACTATACACCGGGTAGGGACTGCAGTGTGTACTATACACCGGGTAGGGACTGCAGTGTGTACTATACACCGGGTAGGGACTGCAGTGTGTACTAAACACCGGGTAGGGACAGTGTGTACTATACACCGGGTAGGGACTGCAGTGTGTACTATACACCGGGTAGGGACTGCAGTGTGTACTATACACCGGGTAGGGACTGCAGTGTGCACTATATACCGGTTAGGGACTGCAGTGTGCACTATATACCGGGTAGGGACTGCAGTGTGTACTATACACCGGGTAGGGACTGCAGTGTGTACTATATACCGGGTAGGGACAGTGTGTACTATGCACCGGGTAGGGACTGCAGTGTGTACTATACACCGGGTAGGGACTGCAGTGTGTACTATACACCGGGTAGGGACTGCAGTGTGCACTATACACCGGGTAGGGAATGCAGTGTGTACTATACATCGGGTAGGGACTGCAGTGTGCACTATGTACCGGGTAGGGACAGTGTGTACTATATACCGGGTAGGGACTGCAGTGTGTACTATACACCGGGTAAGGACTGCAGTGTGTACTATACACCGGGTAGGGACTGCAGTGTGTACTATACACCGGGTAGGGACAGTGTGTACTATACACCGGGTAGGGACTGCAGTGTGCACTATATACCGGGTAGGGACTGCAGTGTGCACTATATACCGGGTAAGGACTGCAGTGTGTACTATACACCGGGTAAGGACTGCAGTGTGTACTATACACCGGGTAGGGACTGCAGTGTGTACTATATACCGGGTAGGGACTGCAGTGTGTACTATATACCGGGTAGGGACTGCAGTGTGCACTATATACCGGGTAGGGACTGAAGTGTGTACTATACACCGGGTAGGGACTGCAGTGTGTACTATATACCGGGTAGGGACTGCAGTGTGTACTATACACCGGGTAGGGACTGCAGTGTGTACTATACACCGGGTAGGGACTGCAGTGTGTACTATACTCCGGGTAGGGACTGCAGTGTGCACTATACACCGGGTAGGGACTGCAGTGTGCACAATACACCGGGTAGGGACTGCAGTGTGTACTATACACCGAGTAGGGACTGCAGTGTGCACTATATACCGGGTAGGGACTGCAGTGTGCACTATACACCGGGTAGGGACTGCAGTGTGTACTATACACCGGGTAGGGACTGCAGTATGTACTATACACCGGGTAGGGACAGTGTGTACTATACACCGGGTAGGGACTGCAGTATGTACTATACACCGGGTAGGGACAGTGTGTACTATACACCGGGTAGGGACTGCAGTATGTACTATACACCGGGTAGGGACAGTGTGTACTATACACCGGGTAGGGACTGCAGTGTGCACTATACACCGGGTAGGGACTGCAGTGTGTACTATACACCGGGTAGGGACTGCAGTGTGTACTATACACCGGGTAGGGACTGCAGTGTGCACTATATACCGGGTAGGGACAGTGTGTACTATACACCGGGTAGGGACTGCAGTGTGTACTATACACCGGGTAGGGACTGCAGTGTGTACTATACACCGGGTAGGGACTGCAGTGTGCACTATATACCGGGTAGGGACTGCAGTGTGTACTATACACCGGGTAGGGACTGCAGTGTGTACTATACACCGGGTAGGGACTGCAGTGTGTACTATACACCGGGTAGGGACTGCAGTGTGCACTATACACCGGGTAGGGACTGCAGTGTGTACTATACACCGGGTAGGGACTGCAGTATGTACTATACACCGGGTAGGGACAGTGTGTACTATACACCGGGTAGGGACTGCAGTATGTACTATACACCGGGTAGGGACTGCAGTGTGTACTATATACCGGGTAGGGACTGCAGTGTGTACTATACACCGGGTAGGGACTGCAGTGTGTACTATATACCGGGTAGGGACTGCAGTGTGTACTATACACCGGGTAGGGACTGCAGTGTGCACTATACACCGGGTAGGGACTGCAGTGTGTACTATACACCGGGTAGGGACTGCAGTATGTACTATACACCGGGTAGGGACAGTGTGTACTATACACCGGGTAGGGACTGCAGTATGTACTATACACCGGGTAGGGACTGCAGTGTGTACTATATACCGGGTAGGGACTGCAGTGTGTACTAAACACCGGGTAGGGACTGCAGTGTGTACTAAACACCGGGTAGGGACTGCAGTGTGTACTATACACCGGGTAGGGACAGTGTGTACTATACACCGGGTAGGGACTGCAGTGTGTACTATACACCGAGTAGGGACTGCAGTGTGCACTATATACCGGGTAGGGACTGCAGTGTGCACTATACACCGGGTAGGGACTGCAGTGTGTACTATACACCGGGTAGGGACTGCAGTGTGTACTATACACCGGGTAGGGACTGCAGTGTGTACTATACACCGGGTAGGGACAGTGTGTACTATACACCGGGTAGGGACTGCAGTGTGCACTATATACCGGGTAGGGACTGCAGTGTGTACTATACACCGGGTAGGGACTGCAGTGTGTACTATACACCGGGTAGGGACAGTGTGTACTATACACCGGGTAGGGACTGCAGTGTGTACTATACACCGGGTAGGGACTGCAGTGTGTACTATACACCGGGTAGGGACTGCAGTGTGTACTATACACCGGGTAGGGACTGCAGTATGCACTATACACCGGGTAGGGACTACACTGTGTACTATACACCGGGTAGGGACTGCAGTGTGTACTATACACCGGGTAGGGACAGTGTGTACTATACACCGGTTAGGGACTGCAGTGTGTACTATACACCGGGTAGGGACTGCAGTGTGTACTATACACCAGGTAGGGACTGCAGTGTGTACTATACACCGGGTAGGGACTGCAGTGTGTACTATACACCGGGTAGGGACAGTGTGTACTATACACCGGGTAGGGACTGCAGTGTGTACTATACACCGGGTAGGGACTGCAGTGTGTACTATACACCGGGTAGGGACTGCAGTGTGTACTATACACCGGGTAGGGACAGTGTGTACTATACACCGGGTAGGGACTGCAGTGTGTACTATACACCAGGTAGGGACTGCAGTGTGTACTATACACCGGGTAGGGACTGCAGTGTGTACTATACACCGGGTAGGGACAGTGTGTACTATACACCGGGTAGGGACTGCAGTGTGTACTATATACCGGGTAGGGACTGCAGTGTGTACTATACACCGGGTAGGGACTGCAGTGTGTACTATACACCGGGTAGGGACTGCAGTGTGTACTATACTCCGGGTAGGGACTGCAGTGTGCACTATACACCGGGTAGGGACTGCAGTGTGCACAATACACCGGGTAGGGACTGCAGTGTGTACTATACACCGAGTAGGGACTGCAGTGTGCACTATATACCGGGTAGGGACTGCAGTGTGCACTATACACCGGGTAGGGACTGCAGTGTGTACTATACACCGGGTAGGGACTGCAGTGTGTACTATACACCGGGTAGGGACTGCAGTGTGTACTATACACCGGGTAGGGACTGCAGTGTGTACTATACACCGGGTAGGGACTGCAGTGTGTACTATACACCGGGTAGGGACTGCAGTGTGTACTATACACCGGGTAGGGACTGCAGTGTGTACTATACACCGGGTAGGGACTGCAGTGTGTACTATACACCGGGTAGGGACAGTGTGTACTATACACCGGGTAGGGACTGCAGTGTGTACTATACACCGAGTAGGGACTGCAGTGTGCACTATATACCGGGTAGGGACTGCAGTGTGCACTATACACCGGGTAGGGACTGCAGTGTGTACTATACACCGGGTAGGGACTGCAGTGTGTACTATACACCGGGTAGGGACTGCAGTGTGTACTATACACCGGGTAGGGACTGCAGTGTGCACTATATACCGGGTAGGGACTGCAGTGTGTACTATACACCGGGTAGGGACTGCAGTGTGTACTATACACCGGGTAGGGACTGCAGTGTGTACTATACACCGGGTAGGGACTGCAGTGTGCACTATATACCGGGTAGGGACTGCAGTGTGTACTATACACCGGGTAGGGACTGCAGTGTGTACTATACACCGGGTAGGGACTGTAGTGTGCACTATATACCGGGTAGGGACTGCAGTGTGTACTATACACCGGGTAGGGACAGTGTGTACTATACACCGGGTAGGGACTGCAGTGTGTACTATACACCGGGTAGGGACTGCAGTGTGTACTATACACCGGGTAGGGACAGTGTGTACTATACACCGGGTAGGGACTGCAGTGTGTACTATACACCGGGTAGGGACTGCAGTGTGTACTATACACCGGGTAGGGACTGCAGTGTGTACTATACACCGGGTAGGGACTGCAGTGTGTACTATACACCGGGTAGGGACTGCAGTGTGTACTATACACCGGGTAGGGACAGTGTGTACTATACACCGGGTAGGGACTGCAGTGTGTACTATACACCGGGTAGGGACTGCAGTGTGTACTATACACCGGGTAGGGACTGCAGTGTGTACTATACACCGGGTAGGGACTGCAGTGTGTACTATACACCGGGTAGGGACAGTGTGTACTATACACCGGGTAGGGACTGCAGTGTGTACTATACACCGGGTAGGGACAGTGTGTACTATACACCGGGTAGGGACTGCAGTGTGTACTATACACCGGGTAGGGACTGCAGTGTGTACTATATACCGGGTAGGGACTGCAGTGTGTACTATACACCGGGTAGGGACTGCAGTGTGTACTATATACCGGGTAGGGACTGCAGTGTGTACTATACACCGGGTAGGGACAGTGTGTACTATACACCGGGTAGGGACTGCAGTGTGTACTATACACCGGGTAGGGACAGTGTGTACTATACACCGGGTAGGGACTGCAGTGTGTACTATACACCGGGTAGGGACTGCAGTGTGTACTATACACCGGGTAGGGACTGCAGTGTGTACTATACACCGGGTAGGGACTGCAGTGTGTACTATACACCGGGTAGGGACAGTGTGTACTATACACCGGGTAGGGACTGCAGTGTGTACTATACACCGGGTAGGGACTGCAGTGTGTACTATACACCGGGTAGGGACTGTAGTGTGCACTATATACCGGGTAGGGACTGCAGTGTGTACTATACACCGGGTAGGGACAGTGTGTACTATACACCGGGTAGGGACTGCAGTGTGTACTATACACCGGGTAGAGACTGCAGTGTGTACTATACACCGGGTAGGGACTGCAGTGTGTACTATACACCGGGTAGGGACTGCAGTGTGTACTATACACCGGGTAGGGACTGCAGTGTGTACTATACACCGGGTAGGGACTGCAGCTCTACAGTGTACTATACACCAGGTAGGGACTGCAGTGTGTACTATACACCGGGTAGGGACTGCAGTGTGTACTATACACCGGGTAGGGACTGCAGTGTGTACTATACACCGGGTAGGGACTGCAGTGTGTACTATACACCGGGTAGGGACTGCAGTGTGCACTATACACCGGGTAGGGACTGCAGTGTGTACTATACACCGGGTAGGGACTGCAGTGTGTACTATACACCGGGTAGGGACTGCAGTGTGCACTATATACCGGGTAGGGACTGCAGTGTGTACTATACACCGGGTAGGGACTGCAGTGTGTACTATACACCGGGTAGGGACTGCAGTGTGTACTATACACCGGGTAGGGACTGCAGTGTGTACTATACACCGGGTAGGGACTGCAGTGTGTACTATACACCGGGTAGGGACTGCAGTGTGTACTATACACTGGGTAGGGACTGCAGTGTGTACTATACACCGGGTAGGGACAGTGTGTACTATACACCGGGTAGGGACTGCAGTGTGTACTATACACCGGGTAGGGACTGCAGTGTGTACTATACACCGGGTAGGGACTGCAGTGTGTACTATACACCGGGTAGGGACTGCAGTGTGTACTATACACCGGGTAGGGACTGCAGTGTGTACTATACACTGGGTAGGGACTGCAGTGTGTACTATACACCGGGTAGGGACAGTGTGTACTATACACCGGGTAGGGACTGCAGTGTGTACTTTACACCGGGTAGGGACTGCAGTGTGTACTATACACCGGGTAGGGACTGCAGTGTGTACTATACACCGGGTAGGGACTGCAGTGTGTACTATACACCGGGTAGGGACAGTGTGTACTATACACCGGGTAGGGACTGCAGTGTGTACTATACACCGGGTAGGGACTGCAGTGTGTACTATACACCGGGTAGGGACTGCAGTGTGTACTATACACCGGGTAGGGACTGCAGTGTGTACTATACACCGGGTAGGGACTGCAGTGTGCACTATATACCGGGTAGGGACTGCAGTGTGCACTATATACCGGGTAGGGACTGCAGTGTGTACTATATACCAGGTAGGGACTGCAGCTCTACAGTGTACTATACACCAGGTAGGGACTGCAGTGTGTACTATACACCGGGTAGGGACTGCAGTGTGTACTATATACCGGGTAGGGACTGCAGTGTGTACTTAACACCGGGTAGGGACTGCAGTGTGTACTATACACCGGGTAGGGACTGCAGTGTGTACTATACACCGGGTAGAGACTGCAGTGTGTACTATACACCGGGTAAGGACTGCAGTGTGTACTATACACCGGGTAGGGACTGCAGTGTGCACTATATACCGGGTAGGGACTGCAGTGTGTACTATACACCGGATAGGGACTGCAGTATGCACTATACACCGGGTAGGGACTGCAGTGTGTACTATACACCGGGTAGGGACTGCAGTGTGCACTATATACCGGGTAGGGACTGCAGTGTGTACTATACACCGGGTAGGGACTGCAGTGTGTACTATACACCGGGTAGGGACTGCAGTATGCACTATACACCGGGTAGGGACTACAGTGTGCACTATATACCGGGTAGGGACTGCAGTGTGCACTATATACCGGGTAGGGACTGCAATGTGTACTATATACCAGGTAGGGACTGCAGCTCTACAGTGTACTATACACCAGGTAGGGACTGCAGTGTGTACTATACACCGGGTAGGGACTGCAGTGTGTACTATACACCGGGTAGGGACTGCAGTGTGTACTATACACCGGGTAGGGACTGCAGTGTGCACTATACACCGGGTAGGGACTGCAGTGTGTACTATACACCGGGTAGGGACTGCAGTGTGTACTATACACCGGGTAGGGACTGCAGTGTGTACTATACACCGGGTAGGGACTGCAGTGTGTACTATACACCGGGTAGGGACTGCAGTGTGCACTATATACCGGGTAGGGACTGCAGTGTGTACTATACACCGGGTAGGGACTGCAGTGTGTACTATACACCGGGTAGGGACTGCCGTGTGTTCTATACACCGGGTAGGGACTGCAGTGTGCACTATATACCGGGTAGGGACTGCAGTGTGTACTATACACCGGGTAGGGACTGCAGTGTGTACTATACACCGGGTAGGGACTGCAGTATGCACTATACACCGGGTAGGGACTGCAGTGTGCACTATATACCGGGTAGGGACTGCAGTGTGCACTATATACCGGGTAGGGACTGCAGTGTGTACTATATACCAGGTAGGGACTGCATCTCTACAGTGTACTATACACCAGGTAGGGACTGCAGTGTGTACTATACACCGGGTAGGGACTGCAGTGTGTACTATACACCGGGTAGGGACTGCAGTCTGCACTATATACCGGGTAGGGACTGCAGTGTGTACTATACACAGGGTAGGGACTGCAGTATGCACTATACACCGGGTAGGGACTGCAGTGTGTACTATACACCGGGTAGGGACTGCAGTGTGTACTATACACCGGGTAGGGACTGCAGTGTGCACTATATACCGGGTAGGGATTGCAGTGTGTACTATACACCGGGTAGGGACTGCAGTGTGTACTATACACCGGGTAGGGACTGCAGTATGCACTATACACCGGGTAGGGACTGCAGTGTGTACTATACACCGGGTAGGGGCTGCAGTGTGCACTATATACCGGGTAGGGACTGCAGTGTGTACTAAACACCGGGTAGGGACAGTGTGTACTATACACCGGGTAGAGACTGCAGTATGCACTATACACCGGGTAGGGACTGCAGTGTGTACTATACACCGGGTAGGGACTGCAGTGTGTACTATACACCGGGTAGGGACTGCAGTGTGCACTATATACCGGGTAGGGACTGCAGTGTGTACTATACACCGGGTAGGGACTGCAGTGTGTACTATACACCGGGTGGGGACTTCAGTGTGTACTATACACCGGGTAGGGACTGCAGTGTGTACTATACACCGGATAGGGACTGCAGTGTGTACTATACACCGGGTAGGGACTGCAGTGTGTACTATACACCGGGTAGGGACTGCAGTGTGTACTATACACCGGATAGGGACTGCAGTGTGTACTATACACCGGGTAGGGACTGCAGTGTGTACTATACACCGGGTAGAGACTGCAGTGTGTACTATACACCGGGTAAGGACTGCAGTGTGTACTATACACCGGGTAGGGACTGCAGTGTGTACTATACACCGGGTAGAGACTGCAGTGTGTACTATACACCGGGTAAGGACTGCAGTGTGTACTATACACCGGGTAGAGACTCCAGTGTGCACTATATACCGGGTAGGGACTGCAGTGTGTACTATACACCGGATAGGGACTGCAGTATGCACTATACACCGGGTAGGGACTGCAGTGTGTACTATACACCGGGTAGGGACTGCAGTGTGCACTATATACCGGGTAGGGACTGCAGTGTGTACTATACACCGGGTAGGGACTGCAGTGTGTACTATACACCGGGTAGGGACTGCAGTATGCACTATACACCGGGTAGGGACTACAGTGTGCACTATATACCGGGTAGGGACTGCAGTGTGCACTATATACCGGGTAGGGACTACAATGTGTACTATATACCAGGTAGGGACTGCAGCTCTACATTGTACTATACACCAGGTAGGGACTGCAGTGTGTACTATACACCGGGTAGGGACTGCAGTGTGTACTATACATCGGGTAGGGACTGCAGTGTGTACTATACACCGGGTAGGGACTGCAGTGTGTACTATACACCGGGTAGGGACTGCAGTGTGTACTATACACCGGGTAGGGACTGCAGTGTGTACTAAACACCGGGTAGGGACAGTGTGTACTATACACCGGGTAAGGACTGCAGTGTGTACTATACACCGGGTAGGGACTGCAGTGTGTACTATACACCGGGTAGGGACTGCAGTGTGTACTATACACCGGGTAGGGACTGCAGTGTGTACTATACACCGGGTAGGGACTGCAGTGTGTACTATACACCGGGTAGGGACTGCAGTGTGTACTATACACCGGGTAGGGACTGCAGTGTGTACTATACACCGGGTAGGGACTGCAGTATGTACTATACACCGGGTAGGGACAGTGTGTACTATACACCGGGTAGGGACTACCGTGTGCACTATATACCGGGTAGGGACTGCAGTGTGCACTATATACCGGGTAGGGACTACAATGTGTACTATATACCAGGTAGGGACTGCAGCTCTACATTGTACTATACACCAGGTAGGGACTGCAGTGTGTACTATACACCGGGTAGGGACTGCAGTGTGTACTATACACCGGGTAGGGACTGCAGTGTGTACTATACACCGGGTAGGGACTGCCGTGTGTACTAAACACCGGGTAGGGACTGCAGTGTGCACTATACACCGGGTAGGGATTGCAGTGTGTACTATACACCGGGTAGGGACTGCAGTGTGCACTATATACCGGGTAGGGACTGCAGTGTGTACTATACACCGGGTAGGGACTGCAGTGTGTACTATACACCGGGTAGGGACTGCAGTGTGCACTATATACCGGGTAGGGACTGCAGTGTGTACTATACACCGGGTAGGGACTGCAGTATGCACTATACACCGGGTAGGGACTGCAGTGTGTACTATACACCGGGTAGGGACTGCAGTGTGCACTATACACCGGGTAGGGACTGCAGTATGTACTATACACCGGGTAGGGACTGCAGTGTGTACTATACACCGGGTAGGGACTGCAGTGTGTACTATACACCGGGTAGGGACTGCAGTGTGTACTATACACCGGGTAGGGACTGCAGTGTGTACTATACACCGGGTAGGGACTGCAGTGTGTACTATACACCGGGTAGGGACTGCAGTGTGTACTATACACCAGGTAGGGATTGCAGTGTGTACTATACACCGGGTAGGGACTGCAGTGTGTACTATACACCGGGTAGGGACTGCAGTGTGTACTATATACCGGGTAGGGACTGCAGTGTGTACTAAACACCGGGTAGGGACTGCAGTGTGTACTATACACCGGGTAGGGACTGCAGTGTGTACTATACACCGGGTAGGGACAGTGTGTACTAAACACCGGGTAGGGACTGCAGTGTGTACTATACACCGGGTAGGGACTCCAGTGTGCACTATATACCGGGTAGGGACTGCAGTGTGTACTATACACTGGGTAGGGACTGCAGTGTGTACTATACACCGGGTAGGGACTGCAGTGTGTACTATACACCGGGTAGGGACTGCAGTGTGTACTATACACCGGGTAGGGACTGCAGTGTGTACTATACACCGGGTAGAGACTGCAGCTCTACAGTGTACTATACACCGGGTAGGGACTGCAGTGTGCACTATACACCGGGTAGGGACTGCAGTGTGCACTATATACCGGGTAGGGACTGCAGTGTGCACTATATACCGGGTAGGGACTGCAGTGTGTACTATACACCGGGTAGGGACTGCAGTGTGCACTATACACCGGGTAGGGACTGCAGTGTGTACTATACACCGGGTAGGGACTGCAGTGTGTACTATACACCGGGTAGCGACTGCAGTGTGCACTATACACCGGGTAGGGACTGCAGTGTGTACTATACACCGGGTAGGGACTGCAGTGTGTACTATACACCGGGTAGGGACTGCAGTGTGTACTATACACCGGGTAGGGACTGCAGTGTGTACTATACACCGGGTAGGGACTGCAGTGTGTACTATACACCGGGTAGGGACTGCAGTGTGTACTATACACCGGGTAGGGACTGCAGTGTGTACTATACACCGGGTAGGGACTGCAGTGTGTACTATACACCGGGTAGGGACTGCATTGTGTACTATACACCGGGTAGGGACTGCAGTGTGTACTATACACCGGGTAGGGACTGCAGTGTGTACTATACACCGGGTAGGGACTGCAGTGTGCACTATACACCGGGTAGGGACTGCAGTGTGTACTATACACCGGGTAGGGACTGCAGTGTGTACTATACACTGGGTAGGGACTGCAGTGTGTACTATACACCGGGTAGGGACTGCAGTGTGTACTATACACTGGGTAGGGACTGCAGTGTGTACTATACACCGGGTAGGGACTGCAGTGTGTTCTATACACCGGGTAGGGACTGCAGTGTGTACTATACACCGGGTAGGGACTGCAGTGTGTACTATACACCGGGTAGGGACTGCAGTGTGTACTATACACCGGGTAGGGACTGCAGTGTGTACTATACACCGGGTAGGGACTGCAGTGTGTACTATACACCGGGTAGGGACTGCAGTGTGTACTATATACCGGGTAGGGACTGCAGTGTGTACTATACACCGGGTAAGGACTGCAGTGTGTACTATACACCGGGTAGGGACTGCAGTGTGTACTATACACCGGGTAGGGACTGCAGTGTGTACTATACACCGGGTAAGGACTGCAGTGTGTACTATACACTGGGTAGGGACTGCAGTGTGTACTATACACCGGGTAGGGACTGCAGTGTGTACTTAACACCGGGTAGGGACTGCAGTGTGTACTATACACCGGGTAGGGACTGCAGTGTGTACTATACACCGGGTAGGGACTGCAGTGTGTACTATACACCGGGTAGGGACTGCAGTGTGTACTATACACCGGGTAGGGACTGCAGTGTGTACTATACATCGGGTAGGGACTGCAGTGTGTACTATACACCGGCTAGGGACTGCAGTGTGCACTATACACCGAGTAGGGACTGCAGTGTGTACTATACACCAGGTAGGGACTGCAGTGTGCACTATACACCGGGTAGGGACTGCAGTGTGCACTATACACCGGGTAGGGACTGCAGTGTGCACTATACACCGGCTAGGGACTGCAGTGTGTACTATACACCGGGTAGGGACTGCAGTGTGTACTATACACCAGGTAGGGACTGCAGTGTGTACTATACACCGGGTAGGGACTGCAGCTCTACAGTGCACTATGACGGTGCAGGCTGCAGATGAAGCGGTGCGGAGTCCTCTGCAGTGTCTCCGACCGTGCAAACATAGCTGGCGGCTTATGACGCACCTATCTATTCCCCGTTTATCGCCCGAACTTTGTTTTATGTATTTGAGATCTTCGGAGATACGCTTTGGTAGCTAAAACCGAAAAAAACGCCAACATTGGTTCAGAAAATGTTGCTAGGTAATCTGATAGTCCTCGATTGATGCCATATTTTGGTCGTAATCTGGCGAGGTATCTGAACACTGATTATGTACAGATATACTTCCGGGAGAAAAATGTCTTCCTTTAACTATATGCTTGGAAACTGCTTAAATCGACTCGATTTAGATGATAAATATCCAGATGTTGCGGGTAAGCTTAAATGAACTAAGCCACATCTAAATAGTTTTGAACTACATTCTCGATATCATATTAGTTTTAGTTATTAGTTAGCTTTATTCTCCCGAAGCTTGATTTTACACTATTTTGGCTGTTTTACGTGTGGATAAGGTCCGTCCTCAGCTAATTATTTTCCGCTTGGTTTACTGTGGGTTCCATTATTTTACAGTCTATGCTGACGCTTGTTTTCTGTTGAGCTAAGCCCATTAATCACGTTTTTGCTCTCCAGCCACTATGAATCGTGGTGTACCTACTCCCCCTCGTCGTGAATTCTGCGATGAAATGCATAAGATTGACATAGATGTTCACTGACATTAATTATCTGCTACCCAGCATGACGACCCAGCAATTTTGTCTACTTACAACTAATTAAATTACATACAAATCTTAAGAAGTTTAAACTTTCACCTGTGGGAATCGGGCTTTAAAGAACGACTTTACTGCCAACATACCCATGCACTTGGTTGAAGCAGGTATTAAGGTCGCAATAGTACCTTTGTGACAACAACACACAGCAAGCTGTTCGTGAATGTTATTCAGAACTGGATTAGATGTGATCACAGTGCTAAAAAGTTATACAACTATATATGCCGCTTCTTGTTACCTCGTCACCATAGCACCGCCAACACCCCATCTCTCACACAAGTCACAGCCCATCTCTGTCATCATCTCATCATCCACAGCTCATTGACAACATGGTGGCCGCGGTGTCGTTCGTTTGCCTCTCCGCCGAGGAATTGGCTGTTACCTTCACCGCCGCCGCTTTGGTCACTGAGACGCCACTCCACTACACCTCTGACCCTGAGGGCAGTCACCTCTCCCGCTCCATCTGCTCAGTGCACGCCACCCTCTCTTCACCGCACCACCACTGTCCGCGAGAAGCATAAACGATTCCCGCCCCTCCCCGCCGCCGCCGCCGCCGCTGGCAAAGCGTAATAAAGCGATAAACCTTCTGCTCGTTCCATCTGCTCTGTCGCCCTGTCGTTTGTCTCTGTCCGGCCGCGCTTTTACTCCATTTCTCTGCCCAGTTTCCCCCGTCATCCGTCTTGGCTCCGGCCGGCCTCCCAAAAAGCGGTGGCCGGGCAGCGGGGAGGCCGGCCGGCGCGCTCCCCCACCAGCCTAGTGATGACGTCACCAGAGCGGCCTGACAGCCGTGACGCGTGCTCATCGCGACGGAAACGACGCTGGGGCCGCCACGGGGCCCGCCTCGTCCCGAGCGGGTCCCGGGACGGGGGCAGCCCTCCCTAGGGTAGGTATGTGGGAAGAGGCTGGATCGCTCGGTCGGAAGAGAGGGTGACGAGGTGACGAAGATGTGACAACTAATTAACAACAATACCAGAGGGATTCAACTCATAATTCCGTTTCTAGTCTTATCATGAGATGAAAGTTTGTACTTTCCCGTTGACAAATGATGCAGTTCAGCTTTCTGAGACATGATTATGCGACGTTCACTGGTGCTGATTTACAACATTGCACGTTCACTGGTGCTGATTTACAACATTGCAATACGTAGGCAATTTTAGAGACGCGTTAGGAAAGTTAGGCATATGCGTTCTTACAAACGTATTGAGTTGAAATCACAACTTGTTTATCGTTCTTGTTGTGCCGAGCGCTTGGTTGAAGTCCCCGGCAAAGTCCTCAGCAAAAAGCCAAGCAGAGTTCACCGGCTGAAGTCCGTGGTAGATCTTCTCGCAGTCCGAGCTGGTAGGCTCAAGTCTGTAGTGAAGCCTGAAGCATATGTCTCTTTCTGAGTTGTTCGCTTGCATATTTCCATTCGCCCCTATTTATTCTCTCTTCCTGCTGCTAGCCTGAGTGTAAGGCCCGCCTTGGTACTGGAGTCGCCTCCTGTTTGTTTTCACCGGAATTGCTGTTTTGCTGGCTCATGTTGTGACAGACCAGTAGCTTAACTTACCGATGGCAGGTGCTTCAAGACCGTTCCACGGCCGTCTTCTTTTTTTCCACTCGACCTTCAGCTGCTCGCCAGCCGCGGTCTTTGCCTGCAGACAGACCTGAGACCAGACAGCCGGAGCAGGTGTCCGGAACCAGGTGCTAGCTCGGACGTTAACCTGCAGCTAGCTCGGACGTTAACCTTCATTGGCTCCGTTTATTGTTTGAAGTCAGTTGACCCCGGCGCTGTTTTGAACAGCCTGTAGTCTGCACGTCGTATGGTCCCGGATCTCCAGACGGCTGACGGTGAGGCACGGGTGAAATGGTCACATTGAGGCGTCTATCAGGCGTCTAACTATTAGCCCATGCTCGGGTGAAATGGTCAGATTGAGGCGTCTATCAGGCGTCTATCAGGCGTCTATCAGGCGTCTATAAAGGCGTCTATCAGGCGTCTATTAGGCCAGCTGGTCGCTCCTGGGTCCCAGCTCAGCTCAACCCAGCATTTACTCAGTGCTGTACAGTACGTTTCGCAGCCAGCGGTGACTGCCGGACTGGTCACTGGACAGTAACCGGACAGCGGTGACTGCCGGACTGGTCAGTGGTCAGTGGTCAGTGACCGGACAGCGATGACTGCCGGACTGGTCACTGGTCAGTGACCGGACAGTGGTGACTGCCGGACTGGTCACTAGTCAGTGACCCGGACAGCGGTGACTGCCGGACTGGTCACTAGTCAGTGACCGGACAGCGGTGACTGCCGGACTGGTCACTAGTCAGTGACCCGGACAGCGGTGACTGCCGGACTGGTCACCAGTCAGTGACCGGACAGCGGTGACTGCCGGACTGGTCAGTGGTCAGTGGTCAGTGACCGGACAGTGATGACTGCCGGACTGGTCACTAGTCAGTGACCGGACAGCGGTGACTGCCGGACTGGCCATTAGTCAGTGACCGGACAGCGGTGACTGCCGGACTGGTCAGTGGTCAGTGACCGGTCAGTGGTGACTGCCGGACTGGTCACTGGACAGTAACCGGACAGCGGTGACTGCCGGACTGGTCAGTGGTCAGTGGTCAGTGACCGGACAGCGATGACTGCCGGACTGGTCACTAGTCAGTGACCGGACAGCGGTGACTGCCGGACTGGTCACTAGTCAGTGACCCGGACAGCGGTGACTGCCGGACTGGTCACTAGTCAGTGACCGGACAGCGGTGACTGCCGGACTGGTCAGTAGTCAGTGGTCAGTGACCGGACAGTGATGACTGCCGGACTGGTCACTAGTCAGTGACCGGACAGCGGTGACTGCCGGACTGGCCGCTAGTCAGTGACCGGACAGCGGTGACTGCCGGACTGGTCAGTGGTCAGTGACCGGTCAGTGGTGACTGCCGGACTGGTCAGTGGTCAGTGACCGGACAGTGGTGACTGCCGGACCGGTCAGTGGTCAGTGGGCAGTGACCGGACAGTGGTGACTGCCGGACTGGTCACTGGTCAGTGACCGGACAGTTGTGACTGCCGGACTGGTCAGTGGTCAGTGGTCAGTGACCGGACAGTGGTGACTGCCGGACTGGTCAGTGGTCAGTGGTCAGTGGTCAGTGACCGGACAGTGGTGACTGCCGGACTGGTCAGTGGTCAGTGACCGGACAGTGGTGGCTGCCGGACTGGTCAGTGGTCAGTGGTCAGTGACCAGACAGTGGTGACTGCCGGACTGGTCAGTGGTCAGTGGTCAGTGACCGGACAGCGATGACTGCCGGACTGGTCAGTGGTCAGTGACCGGGCAGTGGTGACTGCCGGACTGGTCAGTGGTCATTGGTCAGTGGCCGGACAGTGGTGACTGCCGGACTGATCAGTTGTCAGTGACCGGACAGTGGTGACTGCCGGACTGGTCAGTGGTGAGTGACCGTACAGTGGTGACTGCCGGACTGGTCAGTGGTCAGTGACCGGACAGTGGTGACTGCCGGACTGGTCAGTGGTCAGTGACCGGACAGTGGTGACTGCCGGACTGATCAGTGGTCAGTGGTCAGTGACCGGACAGTGGTGACTGCCGGACTGGTCAGTGGTCAGTGACCGGACAGTGGTGACTGCCGGACTGGTCAGTGGTGACTGCTGGACTGGTCAGTGGTCAGTGGTCAGTGACCGGACAGTGGTGACTGCCGGACTGGTCAGTGGTCAGTGACAGGACAGTGGTGACTGCCGGACTGGTCAGTGGTCAGTTACCGGACAGTGGTGACTGCCGGACTGACCAGTGGTCAGTGGTCAGTGACCGGACAGTGGTGACTGCCGGACTGGTCAGTGGTCAGTGACCGGACAGTGGTGACTGCCGGACTGGTCAGTGGTCAGTGACCGGACAGTGGTGACTGCCGGACTGGTCAGTGGTCAGTGACCGGACAGTGGTGACTGCCGGACTGGTCAGTGGTCAGTGACCGGACAGCGATGACTGCCGGACTGGTCAGTGGTCAGTGACCGGACAGTGGGGACTGCCGGACTGGTCAGTGGTCAGTGGTCAGTGGTCAGTGACCGGACAGTGGTGACTGCCGGACTGTCAGTGGTCAGTGGCCGGACAGTGGTGACTGCCGGACTGGTCACTGGTCAGTGACCGGACAGTGGTGACTGCCGGACTGGTCAGTGGCCAGTGACCGGACAGTGGTGACTGCCGGACTGGTCAGTGGTCAGTGACCGGACAGTGGTGACGGCCGGACTGGTCAGTAGTCAGTGACCGGACAGCGATGACTGCCGGACTGGTCAGTGGTCAGTGACCGGACAGTGGTGACTGCCGGACTGGTCACTGGTCAGTGGCCGGACAGTGGTGACTGCCGGACTGGTCACTGGTCAGTGACCGGACAGTGGTGACTGCCGGACTGATCAGTGGTCAGTGACCGGACAGTGGTGACTGCCGGACTGGTCAATGGCCAGTGACCGGACAGTGGTGACTGCCGGACTGGTCAGTGGTCAGTGGTCAGTGACCGGACAGTGGTGACTGCCGGACTGGTCAGTGGTCAGTGGTCAGTGACCGGACAGTGGTGACTGCCGGACTGTTCAGTGGTCAGTGGTCAGTGACCGGACAGTGGTGACTGCCGGACTGGTCACTGGTCAGTGACCGGACAGTGGTGACTGCCGGACTGGTCAGTGGTCAGTGACCGGACAGTGGTGACTGCCGGACTGGTCAGTGGGCAGTGGTCAGTGACCGGATAGTGGTGACTGCCGGACTGGTCAGTGTTCAGTGACCGGACAGTGGTGACTGCCGGACTGGTCATTGGTCAGTGACCGGACAGTGGTGACTGCCGGACTGGTCAGTGGTCAGTGGTCAGTGATCGGACAGTGGTGACTGCCGGACTGGTCAGTGGTCAGTGACCGGACAGTGGTGACTGCCGGACTGGTCAGTGGTCAGTGGTCAGTGACCGGACAGTGGTGACTGCCGGACTGGTCAGTGGTCAGTGGTCAGTGACCGGACAGTGGTGACTGCCGGACTGGTCAGTGGTCAGTGGTCAGTGACCGGACAGTGGTGACTGCCGGACTGGTCAGTGATCAGTGGTCAGTGACCGGACAGTGGTGACTGCCTGACTGGTCAGTGGTCAGTGACCGGACAGTGGTGACTGCTGGACTGATCAGTGGTCAGTGGTCAGTGACCGGACAGTGGTGACTGCCGGACTGGTCAGTGGCCAGTGGTCAGTGACCGGACAGTGGTGACTGCCGGACTGGTCAGTGGTCAGTGGTCAGTGACCGGACAGTGGTGACTGCCGGACTGGTCACTGGTCAGTGACCGAACAGTGGTGACTGCCGGACTGGTCACTGGTCAGTGACCGGACAGTGGTGACTGCCGGACTGGTCAGTTGGGCAGTAGTCAGTGACCGGACAGTGGTGACTGCCGGACTGGTCAGTGGTCAGTGACCGGACAGTGGTGACTGCCGGACTGGTCAGTGGTCAGTGGTCAGTGACCGGACAGTGGTGACTGCCGGACTGGTCAGTGGTCAGTGACCGGACAGTGGTGACTGCCGGACTGGTCAGTGGTCAGTGACCGGACAGCGATGACTGCCGGACTGGGCAGTGGTCAGTGATCGGACAGTGGTGACTGCCGGACTGATCAGTGGTCAGTGGTCAGTTACCGGACAGTGGTGACTGCCGGACTGGTCAGTGGTCAGTGGTCAGTGACCGGACAGTGGTGACTGCCGGACTGGACAGTGGTCAGTGACCGGACAGTGGTGACTGCCGGACTGGTCAGTGGTCAGTGACCGGACAGTGGTGACTGCCGGACTGACCAGTGGTCAGTGGTCAGTGACCGGATAGTGGTGACTGCCGGACTGGTCAGTGGTCAGTGACCGGACAGTGGTGACTGCCGGACTGGTCAGTGGTCAGTGACCGGACAGTGGTGACTGCCGGACTGATCAGTGGTCAGTGGTCAGTGACCGGACAGTGGTGACTGCCGGACTGATCAGTGGTCAGTGACCGGACAGTGGTGACTGCCGGACTGACCAGTGGTCAGTGGTCAGTGACCGGATAGTGGTGACTGCCGGACTGGTCAGTGGTCAGTGACCGGACAGTGGTGACTGCCGGACTGGTCAGTGGTCAGTGACCGGACAGTGGTGACTGCCGGACTGACCAGTGGTCAGTGGTCAGTGACCGGATAGTGGTGACTGCCGGACTGGTCAGTGGTCAGTGACCGGACAGCGGTGACTGCCGGACTGGTCACTAGTCAGTGACCCGGACAGCGGTGACTGCCGGACTGGTCACTAGTCAGTGACCGGACAGCGGTGACTGCCGGACTGGTCAGTGGTCAGTGGTCAGTGACCGGACAGTGATGACTGCCGGACTGGTCACTAGTCAGTGACCGGACAGCGGTGACTGCCGGACTGGCCACTAGTCAGTGACCGGACAGCGGTGACTGCCGGACTGGTCAGTGGTCAGTGACCGGTCAGTGGTGACTGCCGGACTGGTCACTGGACAGTAACCGGACAGCGGTGACTGCCGGACTGGTCAGTGGTCAGTGGTCAGTGACCGGACAGCGATGACTGCCGGACTGGTCACTAGTCAGTGACCGGACAGCGGTGACTGCCGGACTGGTCACTAGTCAGTGACCCGGACAGCGGTGACTGCCGGACTGGTCACTAGTCAGTGACCGGACAACGGTGATTGCCGGACTGGTCAGTGGTCAGTGGTCAGTGACCGGACAGTGATGACTGCCGGACTGGTCACTAGTCAGTGACCGGACAGCGGTGACTGCCGGACTGGCCACTAGTCAGTGACCGGACAGCGGTGACTGCCGGACTGGTCAGTGGTCAGTGACCGGTCAGTGGTGACTGCCGGACTGGTCAGTGGTCAGTGACCGGACAGTGGTGACTGCCGGACCGGTCAGTGGTCAGTGGGCAGTGACCGGACAGTGGTGACTGCCAGACTGGTCACTGGCCAGTGACCGGACAGTTGTGACTGCCGGACTGGTCAGTGGTCAGTGGTCAGTGACCGGACAGTGGTGACTGCCGGACTGGTCAGTGGTCAGTGGTCAGTGGTCAGTGGTCAGTGACCGGACAGTGGTGACTGCCGGACTGGTCAGTGGTCAGTGACCGGACAGTGGTGGCTGCCGGACTGGTCAGTGGTCAGTGGTCAGTGACCGGACAGTGGTGACTGCCGGACTGGTCAGTGGTCAGTGGTCAGTGACCGGACAGCGATGACTGCCGGACTGGTCAGTGGTCAGTGACCGGACAGTGGTGACTGCCGGACTGGTCAGTGGTCAGTGGTCAGTGGCCGGACAGTGGTGACTGCCGGACTGATCAGTTGTCAGTGACCGGACAGTGGTGACTGCCGGACTGGTCAGTGGTGAGTGACCGTACAGTGGTGACTGCCGGACTGGTCAGTGGTCAGTGACCGGACAGTGGTGACTGCCGGACTGGTCAGTGGTCAGTGACCGGACAGTGGTGACTGCCGGACTGATCAGTGGTCAGTGGTCAGCGACCGGACAGTGGTGACTGCCGGACTGGTCAGTGGTCAATGACCGGACAGTGGTGACTGCCGGACTGGTCAGTGGTGACTGCTGGACTGGTCAGTGGTCAGTGGTCAGTGACCGGACAGTGGTGACTGCCGGACTGGTCAGTGGCCAGTGACCGGACAGTGGTGACTGCCGGACTGACCAGTGGTCAGTGGTCAGTGACCGGACAGTGGTGACTGCCGGACTGGTCAGTGGTCAGTGACCGGACAGTGGTGACTGCCGGACTGGTCAGTGGTCAGTGACCGGACAGTGGTGACTGCCGGACTGGTCAGTGGTCAGTGACCGGACAGTGGTGACTGCCGGACTGGTCAGTGGTCAGTGACCGGACAGCGATGACTGCCGGACTGGTCAGTGGTCAGTGACCGGACAGTGGGGACTGCCGGACTGGTCAGTGGTCAGTGGTCAGTGACCGGACAGTGGTGACTGCCGGACTGTCAGTGGTCAGCGGCCGGACAGTGGTGACTGCCGGACTGGTCACTGGTCAGTGACCGGACAGTGGTGACTGCCGGACTGGTCAGTGGTCAGTGACCGGACAGTGGTGACTGCCGGACTGGCCAGTGGTCAGTGACCGGACAGTGGTGACGGCCGGACTGGTCAGTAGTCAGTGACCGGACAGCGATGACTGCCGGACTGGTCAGTGGTCAGTGACCGGACAGTGGTGACTGCCGGACTGGTCAGTGGTCAGTGGCCGGACAGTGGTGACTGCCGGACTGGTCACTGGTCAGTGACCGGACAGTGGTGACTGCCGGACTGATCAGTGGTCAGTGACCGGACAGTGGTGACTGCCGGACTGGTCAATGGCCAGTGACCGGACAGTGGTGACTGCCGGACTGTTCAGTGGTCAGTGGTCAGTGACCGGACAGTGGTGACTGCCGGACTGGTCACTGGTCAGTGACCGGACAGTGGTGACTGCCGGACTGGTCAGTGGTCAGTGACCGGACAGTGGTGACTGCCGGACTGGTCAGTGGGCAGTGGTCAGTGACCGGATAGTGGTGACTGCCGGACTGGTCATTGGTCAGTGACCGGACAGTGGTGACTGCCGGACTGGTCATTGGTCAGTGACCGGACAGTGGTGACTGCCGGACTGGTCAGTGGTGACTGGTCAGTGGTCAGTGACCGGACAGTGGTGATTGCCGGACTGGTCAGTGGTCAGTGGTCAGTGACCGGACAGTGGTGACTGCCGGACTGGTCAGTGGTCAGTGGTCAGTGACCGGACAGTGGTGACTGCCGGACTGGTCAGTGGTCAGTGACCGGACAGTGGTGACTGTCGGACTGGTCAGTGGTCAGTGGTCAGTGACCGGACAGTGGTGACTGCCGGACTGGTCAGTGGTCAGTGACCGGACAGTGGTGACTGCCGGACTGGTCAGTGGTCCGTGACCGGACAGCGATGACTGCCGGACTGGTCAGTGGTCAATGACCGGACAGTGGTGACTGCCGGACTGATCAGTGGTCAGTGGTCAGTTACCGGACAGTGGTGACTGCCGGACTGGTCAGTGGTCATTGGTCAGTGACCGGACAGTGGTGACTGCCGGACTGGTCAGTGGTCAGTGACCGGACAGCGATGACTGCCGGACTGGTCATTGGTCAGTGCCCGGACAGTGGTGACTGCCGGACTGGTCAGTGGTCAGTGGTCAGTGACCGGACAGTGGTGACTGCCGGACTGGTCAGTGGTCAGTGACTGGACAGTGGTGACTGCCGGACTGGTCAGTGGTCAGTGACCGGACAGTGGTGACTGCCGGATTGATCAGTGGTCAGTGGTCAGTGACCGGACAGTGGTGACTGCCGGACTGACCAGTGGTCAGTGGTTAGTGACCGGATAGTGGTGACTGCCGGACTGGTCAGTGGTCAGTGACCGGACAGTGGTGACTGCCGGACTGGTCAGTGGTCAGTGACCGGACAGTGGTGACTGCCGGACTGACCAGTGGTCAGTGGTCAGTGACCGGATAGTGGTGACTGCCGGACTGGTCAGTGGTCAGTGACCGGACAGTGGTGACTGCCGGACTGATCAGTGGTCAGTGACCGGACAGTGGTGACTGCCGGACTGATCAGTGGTCAGTGGTCAGTGACCGGACAGTGGTGACTGCCGGACTGATCAGTGGTCAGTGACCGGACAGTGGTGACTGCCGGACTGGTCACTGGTCAGTGACCGGACAGTGGTGACTGCCGGACTGGTCAGTGGTGAGTGGTCAGTGACCGGACAGTGGTGACTGCCGGACTGGTCAGTGGTCAGTGACCGGACAGTGGTGACTGCCGAACTGGTCAGTGGTCAGTGACAGGACAGTGGTGACTGCGGGACTGGTCAGTGGTCAGTGACCGGACAGTGGTGACTGCCGGACTGGTCAGTGGTCAGTGACCGGACAGTGGTGACTGCCGGACTGGTCAGTGGTCATTGGTCAGTGACCGGACAGTGGTGACTGCCGGACTGGGCAGTGGTCAGTGACCGGACAGTGTTGACTGCCGGACTGGTCAGTGGTCAGTGACCGGACAGTGGTGACTGCCGGACTGGTCAGTGGTCAGTGACCGGACAGTGGTGACTGCCGGTCTGGTCAGTGGTCAGTGGTCAGTGACCGGACAGTGGTGACTGCCGGACTGGTCAGTGGTCAGTGACCGGACAGTGGTGACTGCCGGACTGGTCAGTGGTCAGTGACCGGACAGCAGACAAGACCGTCACAAAGCTTCAGATAATTCAGCATTGGTCCTAGGGGCTTTGCATCGAATGAATCAGGTTAAAAGCGGCTTTACCCGACTCCATACCGCAAGAGTTCCCGCCATCGCTGCAGACGGCTGAAATATGTCAGCTGACTCGGCTGGCTGACCCAGTGACCCCGGTGACCCTGGCGACTCCGGTGACCCTGCTGACCTCAGATCGTGTCGGTCGGTCACACAGCGGCTGCGACCGCGGCTGCACCATTGACAGGTTCATCGACCTGTCACCATAAATGGTAACAGCCAGGCCCGACAGAGCCGGTTGGAATCGGGTCACTGTACTGAACTGACCTCAGAATAGTTCACTCAGTCAGGCATGCAGGTGCAAATCGTGCTTACTTTGAAAATAACGCTGACGTCATTTCGATAGCAGCAGGCAACGCCAACACAGTTATACGTGCTACATTTGAACTATTTATTTTCGGGAACATTTCCCATGGTTGTTAACACCAAAGGCAGAATGGCGTTCAATGGCTGCCTGACGTCAGCTCCTAAAATTAGCGCCAGTGGCATATATAGGAACGAATGGAAAACGTGGATTAGGCTGGATCTATTTGTGCTACTGAATACAATATAGCACTGTTGAATAGATCCTGTGATCGTCATTTCATTAATAAGAAGTCAAAATTTCCCCAGGGGAAAATGACACTAAATTTGCGAAAATAAACATGTTCCTTTCCTGTCAAATGTTGGCTAAAAAGATGAGACATGTGGTTCAACTAAATTCAAAATGTCAAGTGTTAAATCAAATTAGAATCGAATATAGCTCGATATATTGCATATGTAATTTTGCATGCATTCAAGCACTACTGAAACTGTTGTATTTTACTGTTCTAACTTGTTCTAGCTAGATTTGAAACTCTATAATGTAAACTCTATAATGTTCTAGCTTTGTTTGATCACGAAATTACTATGTATTCTACTATTCTGATTTTCTTGAATATATCCTTGCGCAAACCTCCCTCTTATGTACTAAAACATCCGTAGTTACCGAAAGGATGGCTGAAGTGAATATCGTCATAGCATGATGACATCATAGCATATCATCAAGCATTCTATCACACTATATTCAAAAGGCGTTTAACCCTATCTCCCCCCCCCCTCATGTTTTTCGCAGATATCTCCAGAACCGTTGGGAGCAGGCCCATGCAATTTTGGGACTTTTCATAGAATTGAATACCGCATTTGGAGTCAAAAATTTTAGTTCTTAACCTGAACAGAGGCGGTTCCAGGGCACAGTTTTGGTTGGGTTCGGAGGCGACATTTGGCGATAATACGGAAATGCGACCTTCACGGGTTTATTCCTAACTACCTCAAGTATGAAAGCGTTACATCAGTGTACGGTGATTGCAACAAGTGCAAATTAGTTGATGTTAATGAAATATCATAACAATTGCATGGCAGAGGCGGTTTCAGGGGCTTGAAAAGGGGGGGGGGGGGGTTCCAGGAAGTATTCAATGCTTGGCGGGACGCCAATAGAGCGATGTAAGGGACATTTATAGCTATCAAGATGTAAAAGATAGCTTCTGCTTCCATTATTTGCATAATTTATTACATATAGAGTTTCAGGGGCGTGTTCATGCACATGAAAAGGGGGTGACTGGCATGGTGATGACGATATGCCAGCGATAACGGCGCAATAGACGTTTAGCTTATAATGATATATGCACATATGAGGCCAGAAAAGGGAATAAAGTCATTTTTGGCAGAGGCACGCTCAGGAATGGAAGAAAGGGGGTCATATTATTGCAAGGAAACAAAGAGGCATGGACGTACAATGACATAACATACTGCTGTTTTCGAATGAAACACGCACCACAGGCTACTCTACGAACGATTATTAGATAATAGGCGAGTCCAGGTAGGGTAAAAAAGGGGGTAAGCAATATTAATTGAAGTTGTAGTGAAATAGTCACTGTTGACTAGTTAGTATCATACTAGCGGATAATATACTTATCAAAAGGTCTTGTGCCGCCCCAGTGTGGATCCTGGATACGCCTATGATGAAGTACAACATGCACAAAGCAACTATCTACGATCAGTAACATATTTATAGTGCTGGGTAGCAACTTGTCTGCGGTTAATAATTTTTTTCCAATTTGACCTCCCTTTTTCACTAACCTGGTACCGCCTATGGCAAAAAATATGATTTATAACTGTTTTTCTAGTGTCACAATCACATACCATTTCATTTATCAAAAAAAACATCAAAAAATGGTTTTATTACGCATTTACTTCACCCCCATATTGAGTGACCTGCACACGCCTATGATTTTTGAATTTTCAAACGTCACCATCATATATCAATTTCCAATTCAATCTCTATCGATTCCTATTAGTTGCGTTAAAATCGGTCGATAAACATGAAAGCTATGTTGGATCAAAAATACCACTAAAATTTGTAGTTTTTCCCCCCTGTTGCCCCCCTATCCATTTGTTTTATTTATTATTATTTATAAATGTAGATCGTGTTGAGGGGAAGCAAACACCGTTTTATTTTCGAAAATCGGACTGGTAGATCTCGAGATCTCCGGGGGGGGGGGGGCGGAATCCGCCCCCCCCCCTTGTTACAAATAGGGGTAGCCAGGAGCCTGTTACAAATAGGGTTAATTAAGCACATTCCAATATTTTAACCAATATCTATCAAGCGATGCTTTTTGTGCCTGGTTCACTTATGGGCTTAGGGCCTCGCAAGAGGATTTCCGAACCATTCACTCCTTAACATATTCACCCATTTATATTTGTTTTCTTCGGGGGATGACTTTACCCATTAAACCATTCGACCGTTAAACCATGCACTTTTCTGGAAATAGCTTGACACGCTATCCTGTTGATCCGTTTTGTCATTGACCCGTCAACCCGTCATCCCGTTTAACTATTGGTCAATGGTCATTGCTTAACCCGCGAGTTACTGGGGTATATTTCATAACGCGACTTACTGGGGGGGGGGCTATTTTTTGCCCCCCCCCTCTGATCTCCGGAACTACTGGACCGAATGTAAAAATTCAAACGGCATTCGATAGCCCTGGGAAATTTATCGAGGGAAACATAATGTTGTTGACCTCGGGGTCACCGATGATGTCACAGGTCAGGTCAAGTACAAAATGTTTGACCGTGTCAAAAGGTCTCTATGGATGGAATTGTCGCGCAAAATTGCGATATTAAACGCATAAGCTGTTGATAAATCGGTATGATTCGTGTGTCTGACACTACTAAGTACCTTTCTAAGCTGTTTATGACCTTGGGTCAGGTCAAGGTCATCCGAGGTCACGAGGTCAAACTGCAGATTACGGTCAGTAGGCGTTGTAACACATGTTTATGGGTTTGTTTTTCGTCTAGAAGGCAAAAAATGACTTTAGAACATTGTTTGTTCCACATAAATAGAAGTAAAAAGCAAAAATGGAAATGCGTTTTTTGTCATAGTAATGCTGTGAGAAGTGGTCGATTTTTGTCATTTAAAGGTCATAACTCGGTCATTTTTAAAGATATCCACTTTAAATTTGGTACACATATTCACCGCATACGTCTCAATCATATATATTCTGTTTTTTGGATAATTCTAATTTTTTCTTAAACATTTTGCAAAAACAAAAACAAAATGTCTTTGGATTTCTCAAAATTTTGAATTAAAAAAACCCTCAAAAATCCGAGATGGCAGTTTGATAGCCCGGTCTATTGTTAGTAATTTGATTTAATACAATTTAGTTTATCTCAAATATCGTACCTTTGACAGCGTTATCCGCAAACCATTATTTTGCAACAAAAACCGAAGAACATGACGTCACTCTGACGTCATTCCCGGTTGACCTATCATAGCCTCATATTTTGCATTTTGCCAACATGTGTAGAATCGATGTGAGAGAAGTTTCTGCAAGTTTGATGACGATACGGGTGTTCGTTTAGGAGTTATTGCAAAATAACGGGAGGGGGACAAAAAATAGCCCCCCCCAGTAACTCGCGGGTTAACACTCCACCTACTTGAACTTAGGTCAATCCCACACTACAAAATAGGCGTGCTCTCATCGAAAGTTTCGGAAGTCGCGTGTCCGAAGGCTTTTATTAAAGTTAAAAAATATCACAAAAGTAGAAACTCCTCACTACAACACAATTGTCATGACGAGGAGTGTATCAAAAAACGAGTAGGATAAGTTGAGTGTGCTCAAACACGCAACATATTCAAACATAGCGCTGGGCTCCGTGACTCCGACTTTTGGAACACTTTTAATACAAAACAAAACAAGTAGCGTTTTCTGTTTTCTTCGTTTTGTTTATATGGCTTAGATTGTTTTCCGAAGGCGAATCCAGCGGTCGTCGTTTTGCACCTGTGCCGTCCGGCCGGCAGGACTGGCCTTGCACGGTCTGTCTGGCCGCCGCCGCCTCCCCGCCGCCCCTGCAGCCGGTGTTATTTTCAACAACTCGCCACTGCTCCGGAGTCGGTATTTCAATGGACGGACGCGTCGCTCCGTCCCCGGAATGGAGGACGCGTCGCTCCGTCCCCGGAATGGAGGACGCGTCGCTCCGTCCCCGGAATGGACGGACGCGTGCTCCGTCCCCGGAATGGAGGACGCGTCGCTCCGTCCCCGGAATGGAGGACGCGTCGCTCCGTCCCCGGAATGGAGGACGCGTCGCTACATCCCCGGAATGGACGGACGCGTGCTACGTCCCCGGAATGGACGGACGCGTGCCCCGTCCCCGGCAACCTGAGCGTCAGCTGCCGACCACGCCGACCCGCTGCCTCGCCAACCGAGCGCTCAGACAAAATACAGTCACGGACGGGCCGCTGTTCTGAAAATGTTTCCAGTTAAAAAAACGTGTTTTTGTAGCTAACCTGGACGCTTGGATACGATGTACATTCATGACACAACGAATAGCTTTTCATCACTTCTCGATCGCAATTGTAGGGATGGAAAGGTGCAAATATATAAACGAATATACATACATCTATATGTAAGCCTATTAAAGGCAAAAATGCCAACAACTATGCTTATTGGACAAGGTTTATGAAGTCAATATACCATTTTCTAAAAATAGAGGATAACTCACATGCAAAAATATTCCACATAAATTGCATAATTTTGATGCATGCAACCTAGAACACAATGTATAAACTTGCTGCAAGATGACTTTCATATATTCAAGAACGATAACTTGTGCATATCCACAAAGGTATGAAATGTTTAGTGAAACAAACACAGAATACACACACAACAGTTCTTCATTAATTCAGGTTTGTTTTTCTGAGCGCGCGCCACTTGCACCCGGTCGATTACTTGAAACCTTGAAAAACAAGACCACTGTTTGACAACCTGCTCTGTTATAGGGTAAAAGTCCCTATATACGCACGGTTCCTAAATGCGCTCACGTTGCACGAAAATCGCTCTAGGTGGTAAATCAGTGCCATCAGCCCTAAATGAGCCTAAATGAGCCCTAGATCGCATTCTCCGGTCCTTGTTCTGCGCAGTGACGGCCCAGGATTCTCCGGTCCTTGTTCTGCGCAGTGACGGCCCAGGATTCTCCGGTCCTTGTTCTGCGCAGTGACGGCCCAGGATTCTCCGGTCCTTGTTCTGCGCAGTGACGGCCCAGGATTCTCCGGTCCTTGTTCTGCGCAGCGACGGTCACTGATGATAAGCTCAGCGTAGTTTCGAAGAGTTATGATCGATTTTGCGAAGCATTGCTCATGTTTAGGGTGCAACAAAACGTCTGATGTGAAAATTAACGCTTTAGTAAACATGTTGTACCGTACCTATTAAATGCTGAGACGTAGCTTAACAGCCTCAGTCGGACTGAGGGGATGTTGGACCGGGGTATGTCGCGCCATGTTGTTTAGTCAGCTGTTGCAGACATTCTTTTGGTAAATGAGAGCTTTGTGAGATGAGCGCGATTATGTACATCTGCTCTAAAATACGCAGACTTAGAATTGGATCACACTTTCTAAAAGCGTACTTCTGTTTTATATTAGGAGCAGTTGCTGAGGGCTGGTATCATAGCTATTTTTTCACTTTTAATTCCTCTTTTTATCGCTACTCCGACTAAGAATTTTTTTAAACTCATTACCTAGCGGACGCGAGGTCTTCCGTCAACTAGGGGGAACAATCTACGCCTGATTAGCCCACCGTAGCCATGGTTTTTGCAGAGGCTTATTTCTTCACAACTACTGGGTTGATGAGGCTGACAATTTGCACAGTAATATGTTTATACCATACAAATATCGTATTTCATGTCTGAAATTATGCGTGGTCGGGTTTAGGAGCAGCGCGAGACGACGTACAACCTTGTATTCCTTATGATTGCGCAACCTGCGGCCGCGATCCACCAGCCTCGCGCTCGGCCGCCCTCGGTTGACTTCCTCAGTCACGTGATCGCCTGCGGCTGACTAAGGACGGCTACCCCGGGGTCGCAGTCCTTGGCATGCTCTGTTTTAAATAACGCTTAAGAACAGGCCGCTCGGTTCCCGACCCAATGAGGGCGTTTTACTGCATTTATGTGTTTGGGGACAATTGTGGAGGTCGGGATAGTGAGATTACCATCACAAATTTTAACTCGTTTACGACTTAACCCTATTCCCTGCGGGGGGCAGATTCTGCCTCCCGGTGGTTTTCACTTGCCGCTTGTAAACCGTTCGTCCTAGTGTCTTGAAACTTTGTGATTTTCCCTAACTTTGAATGGCGCGTGTTGTGTAAAAAAATTTAGATAAAAAATCGGACCAGCAGAGGCGGTACCAGGCTCCTGTTTTGGGGAGGTGTTACAAATGCGGTTATTCGGCGCATACTTTCTTCGTAGTTCGCGGTGCATTAAATGCGTCAGAAACATTTTCAATGTAATATGCATCATACATACTGGGATTATACATGTTTGTTGGCAGAGGCGCACTCAGGTACACAAAATGGGAGGCGATACCATGCCTCAAATTAGGTCCAACTTCAAATTTGTAAGATTAAAAAAAAAACTTTTTCTCTCTCTCTTGTGCACAAATCCGAGCTAACAAATTTGTTGGTATTTATGACCTTATGAAATCCTGCAAGATTGCAAACGATCGGCTTTAAACTGGGGCTGTGGTACTACTGCAAACATTTTGGAGTTGGGGTCATCACGTGACCTGGTCTGGTGACCTGACTTGAGATGATCCGAGGTCAATAATTTTACATAATGTGGGAAGTTCATTGCGAAACAGGTGTGCAAAAGATGGCGTCGCTGCGCGCCGCCGTTTTTGCCCTATTCTGGAAAAACCGGAGGGGGGGGAATTTCGCCCCCCCCCCCCTCCAGGGCGCGTGTTAATGTATCGGTACTCGCTTTTAGTCGAGAAACTTACAAGCAGAAGTGTAAAAAAATAAGTGTGCTGCGCGCACACACCTGCGTGTGTGGTAAAGCTGCGCCACGCTATCCGTTCGGTCGGTGATTATCGGGATTACGTGCTCAGTTGGCGGGATTATCGCGGCTCGATTTGTACAGTGGCCGGCTACCTCAGCCAGCCGCGCCCCACTGCCAATTGGAACGCAGTGGCCGCCCTCCGATCTCACGAGTGGCGCCAAAAATAACCCGCGAAAATCACGTCTACCTCAGCGACGCAGCGGCGAACTAGGCAGGTGAATGTTCACTGTGGTAGCTGGGAGCTCAGTTTCGGCGCGTCATTGTGTATTCCAGAAAATCAATATGGTGCTGAGCTGAGTGGCCAGCCACTATGGCCGACTCGGCGAGTCACTCCGAAGCCCGCGGCTGGTCATGTCTGTCACTGATGCGTGGACCGTGGCCGTGCCCCCGGAACCCGCCGCAGCGCGTCCCCACCTCCAGTTCACGACTGATCGATGGCTGGCAATTCAACAGACAACTTGCAAGTGCGTCGCACGGCTGGAAAACCAACTGAAAGTTGCGTAGTCGATATTGATTTGGTGCGAAGGTTGCGGTACGGCCGTATCGGCAGTCGGCGCGCGTGAGACGTTACTCGGTGTGACGGCGGCTCGGCGGAGTGTCGCGGCCGACCGTGTCAGAGGCGCAGAATCTTAATTCATAGGAAAAGTTCTGCAGCATTTGAAGGCGAGTCTTAATTAAAGCTGACAGAATTCCTCATTAATATTCTACGACATCATCCGAAGGAATATTTCGTCTTTAATTTCCTGTGCCGTGTGCGAAAGAGGAGACTAGGGATATTTCATCGACTTCACTAAGTCATGCTGAGCCTGCATATCACCTAAGGGTAATGCAGAAAAATGGAACGTCAGAAAGATTCGATTCTACTCATTCACCCGTCAAACGAGACAGACAGTAGAACAGTTAATCAAGGACGACAACGCCATTCGCTAAATCAATACGCTCATGCTTGTTAGAAACCTACTGAGAGAAGTTGAAATTATATTCATTTTTATAACGGGATTTTCTTCGGCTTGAGCTGCTATTAACTGAATAAAAAGAAACTTATTTTACATCGCAATGGAAGCATTGACCCTGATCAAATACCTGAGACGGCTCAATCAAATGCATCGAACTTCTGGGAAATATCAGACCTCTCGGAAGCGTGACAAACATTTGACATAAGAAACATCTGAACACTTCAGATAACATTGACACCTCGGACCGCCCGGATACCTCGGACCGCCCGGACACCTCGGCAGCTCGGACCGCCCGGACACCTCCGGCCGCCCGGACACATCGTACCGCCCGGACACCTCGGACCGCCCGGACACCTCGGACCGCCCGGACACCTCGGACCGCCCGGACACCTCGTACCGCCCGGACACCTCGGACCGCCCGGACACCTCGTACCGTCCGTACACCTCGGACCGCCTGGACACCTCGGACCGCCCGGACACCTCGTACCGCCCGGACACCTCGGACCGCCCGGACACCTCGGACCGCCCGGACACCTCGGACCGCCCGGACACCTCGGACCGCCCGGACACATCGGACCGCCAGGACACATCGTACCGCCCGGACACCTCGGAGCGCCTGGACACCTCGGACCGCCCGGACACCTCGGAGCGCCCGGACACCTCGGACCGCCCGGACACCTCGGAGCGCCCGGACACCTCAGACCGCCCGGACACCTCGGACCGCCCGGACACCTCGGACCGCCCGGACACCTCAGACCGCCCGGACACCTCGGACCGCCCGAACACCTCGGAGCGCCCGGACATCTCGGACCGCCCGGACACCTCAGACCGCCCGGACACCTCGAGCCGCCCGGACACCTCGGACCGCCCGGACACATCGGACCGCCCGGACACATCGTACCGCCCGGACACCTCGGACCGCCCGGACACATCGTACCGCCCGGACACCTCGGAGCGCCCGGACACCTCGGACCGCCCGGACACCTCGGACCGCCCGGACACCTTGGAGCGCCCGGACACCTCAGACCGCCCGGACACCTCGGACCGCGCGGACACCTCGGACCGCCCGGACACCTCAGACCGCCCGGACACCTCGGACCGCCCGGACACCTCGGAGCGCCCGGACATCTCGGACCGCCCGGACACCTCAGACCGCCCGGACACCTCGAGCCGCCCGGACACCTCGGACCGCCGGACATCTCGGCAGCTCGGACCGCCCGGACACCTCGTACCGCCCGGACACCTCGGACCGCCCGGACACATCGTACCGCCCGGACACCTCGGACCGCCTGGACACCTCGGACCGCCCGGACACCTCGGACCGCCCGGACACCTCGGACCGCCCGGACACCTCAGACCGCCCGGACACCTCGGACCGCCCGGACACCTCGGAGCGCCCGGACATCTCGGACCGCCCGGACACCTCAGACCGCCCGGACACCTCGAGCCGCCCGGACACCTCGGACCGCCGGACACCTCGGCAGCTCGGACCGCCCGGACACCTCGGACCGCCCGGACACCTCGGACCTCCCGGACACCTCGGCAGTTCGGTGGCTCCCGCGTCTCTCGGCCGCCGGCCAGCCCGAACCATTAAGGCTCGCGATATTAGCGATATTAGCGGATCGGAGACAGTGAGATGGCGCCGCGCGCTGACTTATCGTGTCGCTAATGGCGCCGCCTGTATTAGCCCTCTCGCCCGGCCGCGCGGCACAAGCGGAGCGCAAAAACGCCGCGCGTCGTGACCGCGCCGCGATCGCCGCGGCCGCGTATCGATTGACGTCCGCCTCCTGGCGACACCGTGCTGCGCCGCCCGGCCGGGGCGGGGCGGGGGCGGGGGTCGTCATCAGCGGTCGCCCAGGGTGGGGGGGGGGGGGGGGGGGGGCTCGGTTAGCGCTGTTGGTTAGTCCCATCAGAGGGGAAATGACGCGACGATGTGATAGGAAATAAGGAGATGGCAGCCAACGCGGGGACGCGTGGTGGTGGTGGTAATCACGTGCTGCTAACTGGTGTCACGTGGTCACGTGGCCAAAAGGTGCCACTTGGGAACAACAGACTGTTTACGAATGTGAGGCGAACAAGTTCCGACATTCCGGCGGCAACAACTGGTGTCACGTAATGTGTTGTTTATTTTCTTATTTATAAATACTTGAAGATAATTGGATTCACACTATTGAATACGCAAGTGTTATATTATCATTATACAAGGCAAAACAAAATGTTTATTTTCTTTAGTCGCCGATTACCTTAGTCGACATAGGTGAAAGATCAGAGGTCAGTAGTGACGTCACAACACATCAACAGTGACGTCACAGCTGATCAATCATCGCTGATTTCTTCCGAATCTCCCCTTTAGGAACGGAAACAGCACATTGATTTTCTCCACCCGCGGCAACTTCACAACCAGCCCAGGTTTAATGAAGAACCAAACCGCTTCACTTATTGGTGATAAGTGATTCCCCCACCCCCTCCCCCTCCTCCCATCGGATATTTCCGGCCTAGTTTTGTTGATGTCCACGCGTACAGCAATGGCGGCAAGCTCGTTGACGCTCACCCGGGGCAGGCAGCGACTCTCTCGTCCCTGTCCCCGCAGCCGGTGCGTACACGAGGCGTCATAGTCGGCTTTGCGTGCAGACACCAGACACGGCCGGAAACTAGGTTCCTGTGCCGGTTTATACCGGCACCGTGTATCGATATACCGCGCCGCCTGATAAACCACTGCACGTCACACCGCGCCGGCTGCCAATGGCGCCGCTCGGTACTGATTTCCTATCATTCAAGTGATATCAGAAATCGTATTTCATCTTTGATGGAACAGATCTGATTGCGTTTTCATAAATCTGGACAACCATTGCCATAAAGATCTCTACTGATACGCACATGTTTCTTTCTTGGGCATTTCACAGACGTTACGCAGGTTGAATATTTTGGACAGTTCTGGACTATATGGATAACATACATATTTTTTGTACAACGGATGGATTTGGACACATATGTTCGGAAATTGGTATAATTATTAACCATCTGATAGTTCGTATCTGTGTAACAAGCAGCTGCCTAACCTGGAACTTTCCGGATATATCTGATGAAGGCCGCGCCGGCTCCCCTGCAACACGTTACCTCAGAGACAGAGGGCAGATTGCCATCTAAATGTCGCTGCAGTATGTATAGCTCTGGCCCCGCGCGGCCCCAGCGAATTATCGCCGGCCTGTTGTCACGGGCCCTGCTGTGGCATCGAGCTGTCGTATAGTTGGCCGTGGAGTCGGGACGTCTCCGTGAACGCTATGCCTGCAGATGACGCTATGCCTGCAGATGACGCTATGCCTGCAAATGACCTGCTGGCTGTGCTGCTCTGATATGGCAGCTTGGATTGTCAGCTGGTAGACGATGGTAAGCAGGGAATATTTTACCACCGCCATGACATAAGATAATATCAGCTTCTCTAGCACAAAACAAGAGCCGTTCCAGCACAAGAAATTGCTATTGATAGCGCACAAACTCTGGACTGCATGCTATGCTTTAGCCATTGGAACCAGACTGAGTTCAACTGGTTGAATTTGGTTGATAATCATATTTCGTAGGAGTATGACTGCTGCCCTGTTTTTCTGCTCTGCTAGCGCTATTCACCTGGTATTAGGTCACTGTTGGCCAGTGATGGCCTGCGTTACGCTTACGGTATGTTTTTTTGGTAACACGTAGCTCAAGAAATCGTTCCGTAGCGTAATTAAAGTATTTCGTAGCGTATTACCGACAAATATTCAAATAACGTAACTGCTACGCAAGGTATTTCGTAGCATAACTGGGGGGCGGCGCCACAGCGGGGGAGGGGCAGGGGGCGGGCAAACATTGCGCCCCGGTCTTAACCCGCACCGTGCCGGGGGGGGGGGGGGGGGGGGGGCGTTTAGCCGCGCAGCGCCGCCGTTTTTCTCCCTAAGGTTTTTCAAAGATAGCGAACAAACAGCGGCGCGCAGCGCCGCCGTTTTTGGCACAGCTGTTCGGCCATCAATTGCGCACATTATGTATACAAAAATACCTCGGGTCATCTCAGGTCAGGTCACCAGAATAGGTCACGTAACCCCACCTCCATAAAATATTTCCGGTCGCACCACAGTCACAGTTTTTGGCCGATCGATTTCGTATTTACATAATTTCCTAAGAGCAATAGTACCTACAATACGTATATCTCATATTTTGTTTTATATCGGTGACCTGAGGTCGGGTCAATTTCGTGACTTCCCCATTATAAGTCAATGGGGAAATAATCAAATGATTCCTATTCTGAGGATACGAATTATATCAACCCAACTCCTTCGAGATCATGTTATAATAGGCCATTCTTGAAGTTCCAGGGGCAATTTTTGTTCAGTGAACCCTACAGGGTCAGATGAGGTCACCCGAGGTCACCAACACTTGTTTGCCAATAACTCTCGACAAAATCAAGATAGAGAAGTGAAACTGACACCAATGTGTTTGTCTCGTCGAGGCACGTCTCCCAATGTGCAACATGACCTAATTGGGTTACACTTGACCTTGACCTGAGGTCAAATTTCTAAGTTGACCTAACCTAGTCATCATGCGTATTATACGAAGCACCTTGACGAGACAAACACGATGGCGTAAATATTATTGCCTTATCTTTGTTCGGTAAAAATATGTTTGTGAAAACTGTTTTGCTAAAAAATAGCCTTTTGGACATTCGATGAGCGCTGGAGCCTTAACTATTCACCTGAGCTCAAATCTGAGGACACTTTATCGATTGCATGTTTCAACAGCTTTCCATTATTGTTTCCGTTTGTTCCTAGCTATGATACTTCCTGTGCTACCTGGGAATTTCTGGAGCGAAGTCCTAAAACTTGAAAATCTGACCCTTGATGACCTCTGGTGACCTGAATATTGACCTGATAAAAAATTGCCATAAATAGTTTCAAAATGCATTTTGATGAGCTTTCGAACCGTGGTTTTGGTTTTGTCTACGTTGCATAGGAGCTGAGTTAGATGGGGCGTCGAAACACCACCCCCCCCCCCCCCCCCCGGCACGACGAGGGTGGCGCCGGGCACCGGCACGGCGCGGGTTAAGGAGGGCACATAAAACAAAGAGAGGCCCTCGCAAATATACCTAAATACTGAGCAGTTTCTGAATACACATACAATTGGAATGATCTTCGAGTCGCTCCTTGAAATAACAACCGCGAGATGTTCAAGGAGGCACCTAAAAAGATAAGCGTGACAAGGTCCAATGAGACCCTTACAAAGACAATTCAGGCCAACTACAAAAAGACCCTAAAAATAACCCACACAAGCTCCAAATATCCCCTAAAGAGATGGCCGAAACAAGCAACAAGAAGGCTGCGAAAAGACGGCCGAGACAAGCTCCTAAAATATCCCCAAGAAGACAACCGATATAGACTCCACACAGGCCCTACGATAATAACCCGGAAAGCTGTTCATGGGATACTTCAGAGGAGGCTTCTACAACCACACAATATTCCGAGAAAGCCCCCAGGAAAGCAGTCTGGAAGATTTTTGACGAGGCCCCCACACAAATAGCCGGCAAGTCCATTTCTCCAATGGAGCCCTTGCCTTCGGTTTGCCCCTCCCCAGACACAAATCCATGGCGCTGCCCTGCAGAGCATATGTTGCTGATGGTAATGGTTATCTCATTGGTATCCTATATAGCTGAGGGTAACCTTATTGTTAAATTCCAACGTCTTATGGATCGGTTGTTAGATTACCGTTTCCCCGTTTCCCTGCAATTAAGGCGCCGTATATATTATTGATTCAACTCGCTGTTGACTGGCGTCTCAGCCGAAGGTAACTGATAGGCAAATATTGCTCCTCAGTCGAAACGTGGATAGGTGGATAGGTTTGCCACAAACGTTTTGAAAATCCAAGAATATTTTGCAGCAAAAGTGGTGTGTTACTCTTGAGCGGTGTGGTGTTTTTTGAGTTTGCATGCCTATATTTGTACGGCTTATTTTACGTTTAACTTAGTTTTCATCTAACTCGTAGATTGTGACGTCACTGAATTTGCAGTATCATCAAAGAAGTTATCGACATTTTTCTCAGTTTGAAATACTTTTTATAAATTAAATTGGAATCATTTGAGTGAAATAATTTTCGACGTCAGGTTTCGCGCTAAGCAGAGTTTGTTGCACAGACCCTGACCCAACCATTGGACCTCGCAATTCCTGATAACTGGCAGAATTTAGAAGCGAAAGTTTTGCGGACACGAACATACCTGGACAGGGTCCGCCCCGCCCTTTGACGTCACTGTGCGTGTGCGACGAGTGCGACCGCTGCCACCAGCCGCAGGCCATCCTAGTCAGGGACAAATAGCGAGTGCCGAAGTGACTTAAACCCGGCCTGCCACACTGAGTGAGGTATACCGTCTAAAGCTCAGCGCTCTACCGTCTGAGCTACAGGGGCGAACAAGTTAATGCTGGTTAAACTCGGGAGCTTGCTAGCTTTATTGGTCTCTGATCTATTGCTATTGCCAATGGTCGTTAGAAGAATGTCTACTCCAGTCAATGTCGGGTTAGTTACCATTTACCAGCAACAATCAATTAAACGTGTCTGGATATAGGTTGGCCATGACCTTTGCACCACATATTTCACTAATGATGATGCTTTGTGACTGTGTTACGAATGTCTTCGTAAATGTCTGTCACGAAAGAAATGCATGACGGCTGGTGGATAGAGAAGTTAGATATGTGGATGAACGAAAAAATCGCCTTTACATACTGTTGATTTGCCTGGTATCTTTTGTATCGTAGTACGATATATTATAAGCTACGTTTAACGAAAAATAGCGTAATCGGTAACGTAGCAAAATGTGACGTAACGTAATTCGGTAGCGTAGCTTTGGCCTAAAAGCCATACGTAGCGTAGCGTAATTCCGTAGCGTAGCGCAGGGTAGGCCATCACTGCTGTTGGCACCCATTAAGCACCAGCCATACATTCGGCCGCTTGATTCCTCCCATTTCCGACCGGAATCTATCTTCCGGCTATCCGTTTTCGCGGCTGTTTTGTAACCCTCCACCCACTGATCTGTTCGAATAACTGGGACCCTAATCAGGCAGACTCATCGAGGCCGGCAGACTCAGCGAGTCAGGCAGACTCAGCGAGTCAGGCAGACTCAGCGAGTCAGGCAGATTCAGCGAGTCAGGCAGACTCAGCGAGTCAGGCAGACTCAGTGAGGCCGGCAGACTCAGCGAGTCAGGCAGACTCAGCGAGTCAGGCAGACTCAGCGAGTCAGGCAGACTCAGCGAGGCAGGCAGACTCAGCGAGTCAGGCAGACTCAGCGAGTCAGGCAGACTCAGCGAGTCAGACATACTCAGCAAGTCAGGCAGACTCAGCGAGTCAGGCAGACTCAGCGAGTCAGGCAGACTCAGCGAGTCAGGCAGACTCAGCGAGTCAGGCAGACTCAGCGAGTCAGGCAGACTCAGCGAGTCAGGCAGACTCAGCGAGGCCGGCAGACTCAGGGAGTCAGGCAGACTCAGGGAGTCAGGCAGACTCAGCGAGTCAGGCAGACTCAGCGAGGCCGGCAGACTCAGCGAGTCAGGCAGACTCAGCGAGTCAGACATACTCAACGAGTCAGGCAGACTCAGCGAGTCAGGCAGACTCAGCGAGTCAGGCAGACTCAGCGAGTCAGGCAGACTCAGCGAGTCAGGCAGACTCAGCGAGTCAGGCAGACTCAGCGAGTCAGGCAGACTCAGCGAGTCAGGCAGACTCAGCGAGGCCGGCAGACTCAGCGAGTCAGGCAGACTCAGCGAGTCAGGCAGACTCAGCGAGTCAGGCAGACTCAGCAAGTCAGGCAGACTCAGCGAGTCAGGGAGACTCAGCGAGTCAGACAGACTCAGCGAGTCAGGCAGACTCAGCGAGTCAGGCAGACTCAGCGAGGCCGACAGACTCAGCGAGTCAGGCAGACTCAGCAAGTCAGACATACTCAGCGAGTCAGGCAGACTCAACGAGTCAGGCAGACTCAGCGAGTCAGGCAGACTCAGCGAGGCCGGCAGACTGAGCGAGGCCGGCAGACTCAGCGAGTCGGGCAGACTCAGCGAGGCCGGCGCGGCCGCTGATGCGCACCATTTCCGCTTCGGCACTCGCTCATCAGAGCCGGCGCGAGAACAACATTCCCGCCGGAGCTGGAGAGTTCCCTAATCTTATAATCTTGAACTATATAATGTCCAATATATGGCCAATATAATAATCCAATATTATACATAATCCCTAATATTGAATATTATAATGTCCACTCCGTACCACACCTCCGGAAAAGCGAAATGCAAATATCCGCAACATACATGCACGTGTCCTACATGATACTCTTAGTTTTTGATAGTCATGTACTATAAGGAAACCGTAGGGTAGAAAGTAATCTCTGGCGTTTCGGTATGGTGCTGCCTTTATTGAGCCTTCAATTCCTACCACCAGGTCACTCATGCACCCACCCATCTCAGATTTGCCTCGTTTATCACTCGAAGCGCTCAATGGTAGGCAAGGGCAAACTTACAAACGCTACAAAAGCTCTCACGCCAGCCGAGCTGTCGCCGCGTATCCGGCGGCGAGCGCTGCAGTCGCCCGGACGCGGCGTCATTCCCCAGCCGGAAGTGACACCGGAAGTGACGCCGGAAGTGACACCGGAAGTGATGCCGGAAGTGACGCCGGCCAGATAGGGCGCCGGAAATAGCGTCCATGGCTCAGCGTGTGCCGCGGCAGTCCCGGCGCGCCGCTGATGGCCACCGCCGAGTGGCGATGATCGTGTTCTCCGCCGGGATCGGCATCTCGGCACCCGTCGATCAGCCCGAGCGCGGCCGGCACAGCCGAAATACGACTGACCTTTCGTCCGGCGGCTGGTTATAGAAACATGAGGCAGGCCTACAGGTGGTATTGTTCATTACAGTATGGAGCGCCGCCAATGGTTGTGCGGCTTAATGAAAAACGACCCGATATGGGCCGGGCGCGCCCTATCGAACTGTGGTGGTGTATTGATACATGGGCCAGGCCGCAATATTACGTGGTCCCTGGTCATCCCCCAACAACAGCATGCATGTCTGCCTACAACACGGGGCAAGCGGCATTGTTCCTCGGGCATTACAGCTCACGGTGCAGCCAAACTCCATAAAGTTCAGGATAGCTCACCGTGGCGTGGCCTGGGGGCGCATTGGATACTGCAGGTGCCAAGGTCGGTTTTCAGATATATTATTTTCCTGTATCAGCATATGGTTAATGTTGCAACCTTTCTTACAAGTGAAGGTGTCCTGGTCTGAAAGTCTTATATTCGCTCAGCCAAAATCAAGTACATAGGTATTGCGGGCCTGCGGGTCTGCGGCCATTCGACGGTTGATGCATTGCGGCGCAGTATAAGTCAATGTATGCTGCGGCACAGTTTACTCATAATACGTACTGCGGCGCAGTCTATCATCATGTACAGATCATGTAAATGATAGGTTCCCTCAGATTCTCGTCATCTATGCCAGCTGATAGTAACGGACAGTTTTGATACTAACTAATAACTCGAATTAATCTTATCAACACTAATACGTAGTATCGTCTGTCAGCATAAACTTTTCCAGTGATGTCCCCCAGTCAGATCATCATTGACCCCGCCTGACAAGTGTCACCAGTGGTACCTCCTGTCACCAGTGGTACCTCCTATCACCAGTGGTACCTGCTGTCACCAGTGGTACCGACCTTCACCAGTGGTACCTCCTGTCACCAGTGGTACCTCCTGTCACCAGTGGTACCTCCTGTCACCAGTGGTACCTCCTGTCACCAGTGGTACCGACCTTCACCAGTGGTACCTCCTGTCACCAGTGGTACCTGCTGTCACCAGTGGTACCTCCTGTCACCAGTGGTACCTCCTGTCACCAGTGGTACCGACCTTCACCAGTGGTACCTCCTGTCATCAGTGGTACCTCCTGTCACCAGTGGTACCGACCTTCACCAGTGGTACCTCCTGTCACCAGTGGTACCTCATGTCATCAGTGGTACCGACCGTTACCAGTGGTACCTCCTGTCACCAGTGGTACCGACCGTCACCAGTGGTACCTCCTGTCACCAGTGGTACCGACCCTCACCAGTGGTACCGACCGTCGGTCTCCTGTCACCAGTGGTACCTCATTACATCAGTTGCGGTACCGGTGCCGGCGGCTGGTCCTGCTCGGTATGCCGCGCCTGGTTAGCGGCGGAGCTCCGGCGGGCCGTATCCATGCCCCTCGCTAATTAGGGCCGCTCGCTGGTGACGGGCGCGTGTCACTAATCGGGGCACGTTACGCCCCGCGGCCGGGCCCGCCGACCCCCCCCCCCCCCCCCCCCCCGCCACCCCATGTAACCGGGTCACAAGGTCACACGGTCAGGCGGTAGAAGCCGAAACGTGGCGGGAGATGGGAACCAGAAATCACAATCCCATCTCATTCAGATTACGGATGGTTTCGGGACAATCTAATCTACGTTTGCATAATTTTGCACATCTTCGAAATAAAAGAAGATAGGAATGTGTTTTCGTATATTGTGCAGCAGCAGGTCTGTATTTTGTTCGGCTGCTTCCAACGTTACACAAGGTGTGCTGATATGGGCAAACCGAGGTCCATCGATGTAGGTATATTGCATGTCCATGCCGACGTGATCGGAAAATAATGTGAGTCTTATGACTGCATCGCAGGAAATCAAACTTGGAAGCAGGATGCATTCTACAAAAAATAACATTCAGCAGCTGGAACGAGTTCCGTGTTGATATTAATTTCCGTGTTCATTTTTTTTTCGCCAGACTTTTATGTTTCGCTACCCATTCGATTCGGAAGCTGTGTTCCGGTGCCCGACTAGTTAGTGGCCGCTGTGGTGATTGTCCCTGTGGTGATTGTCCCTGTGGTGATTGTCCCTGTGGTGATTGCCCCTGTGGTGATTGTCCCTGTGGCGATTGTCCCTGTGGTGATTGTCCCTGTGGCGATTGTCCATGTGGTGATTGCCCCGGTGGTGATTGTCCCTGTGGTGATTGTCCCTGTGGTGATTGTCCCTGTGGTGATTGTCCCTGTGGTGATTGTCCATGTGGTGATTGTCCTTGTGGTGATTGTCCCTGTGGTGATTGTCCCTGTGGTGATTTCCCCTGTGGTGATTGTCCCTGTGGTGATTGTCCCTGTGGTGATTGTCCCTGTGGTGATTGTCCCTGTGGTGATTGTCCCTGTGGTGATTGTCCCTGTGGTGATTGTCCATGTGGTGATTGTCCTTGTGGTGATTGTCCTTGTGGTGATTGTCCCTGTGGTGATTGTCCCTGTGGTGATTGCCCCGGTGGTGATTGTCCCTGTGGTAATTGTACCTGTGGTGATTGTCCCTGTGGTGATTGTGACTGCAGGGTGGTAATTGTGCTCCCACTATCCTGTACCTGTACCCTGTCTCACCACACCGTCCTGCAGGCGGCGGAATGAACGTACGCCGCCGCCACACCCAATCAATAGTCAGTCGGCTCGGTGAAGTTCGGCCGACCCGCAGGAATGTTGCGCCCGATGCGTCAGTCGGCTCGGTGAAGTTCGGCCGACCCGCAGGAATGTTGCGCCCGATGCGTCAGTCGGCTCGGTGAAGTTCGGCCGACCCGCAGGAAGTTCGGCCGACCCCGGTGAAGTTCGGCCGACCCGCAGGAATGTTGCGCCCGATGCGTCAGTCGGCTCGGTGAAGTTCGGCCGACCGGCAGGAATGTTGCGCCCGATGCGTCAGTCGGCTCGGTGAAGTTCGGCCGACCGGCAGGAATGTTGCGCCCGATGCGTCAGTCGGCTCGGTGAAGTTCGGCCGACCGGCAGGAATGTTGCGCCCGATGCGTCAGTCGGCTCGGTGAAGTTCGGCCGACCGGCAGGAATGTTGCGCCCGATGCGTCAGTCGGCTCGGTGAAGTTCGGCCGACCGGCAGGAATGTTGCGCCCGATGCGTCAGTCGGCTCGGTGAAGTTCGGCCGACCGGCAGGAATGTTGCGCCCGATGCGTCAGTCGGCTCGGTGAAGTTCGGCCGACCGGCAGGAATGTTGCGCCCGATGCGTCGCCACCGACGCACCATCACGGCCGTCTGTCTGTCAACAGCGACAGCGTCTGTCAACAGCGATATACAGGACGGGTTGGGCGCAGAGACGGCGGCTAGCATGCAGTGGCCGACCTGGTTACAAACCAGTCAAGGCTTCGCTGCCGTCAGAGTTGTGTGTGTGTGTGTGTGTGTGTGTGTGTTGCGTGCGAAACCTACTGTTTATTTGTCGCAGTTAAACAACTCCGGGGTGTGCGCCAGCTGGGCTGCCGTGGCCCCTCCCTCGCATCCCTCACCACCGCGGCCGCCGACTGCTCTCGCCACCTGTCAAGGAGCTCTCCGCGAAAGGTCCTGTCGGTGGCGCCATCTGACAGCAATTCCCTGTCGGTGACACCGTCTGACGGCAATGTCAGCGCCAGTGGTGATTCCCCCTTCGTCCATCATGCATGAGACGAAGTCGGCTTGGGCCCGCCGCACAGTGACCGCCGCCCTTAGCAATGCAGAGAGCGGGCAGCGGAACGGTGGAGAATCGGTGGCAGCAGATTTCCACCCGGACTCACTTCGGAGCGGCCCGGCGAAACATTGTCTCGGCAGGAATAAGACACGAGGAATTAGACGGAGACGGCCCGGACGGGAGAAGTTCACCCGCTATATTAACCCTCGCGCCAGTGCAGGGGGGGGGGGGGGTTACCCCCTAGGTTTTTCGGGAATAACTTGCGTATTTATCAACCGATTGCGATGAAACTTTCAGTAGCCTACTTATGAACAACTTGAAACAAAATCTAAAAATGTCAAACTTCTACTCCCCATGACCCGTGACCTATGGGCCATGACCTGTTTCTCAAGGTCATGTCAGGCGCAACTGGAGTCCCGCAGTATCGATGCTCGTAACTTGTGCAGTTTCCGAGTGTTTGTTGTACAGGAGCATGGGCACAGGTATTAACAGGTGACATTTATGGTTTCCGCTGAGATTGTGACCTCCAATGACCTGAGATGACTTTTTTGGCCTCTGGCAGTTTCTGGGACATTTTGTGACGCTGATGTCAAATTGGGCATCCATTTTACATAATTATATGTTCCACTGGGGTCATGCATTTTTACAGGCCAACCGAGGTCACTGACCTTCGATGACCTGAGATGACCTTTTTGGACTCTAGTAGTTTCTAGGACATTTTGTGACGCTGATTTCAAATTTGGCACCCATTTTGCATAAGTATATGTTCATTCACGATTCTAGCTTGAGTATAATTCAATCTCTACACATGCACGATTTGGATGACATCCGGGTAATTGACATGACCTCAGAGGTCACTTAATTATCCAGGACCTTAAAATCGGGTATCAACGGCTTTCTCACATCACAAGCAACACGTTCGTTTTTTAATCGAAGCTCCAGCTCAATTATGGTCGCCTGGGGGGAGGGGTCGTATCCCCCTTCCTGCACGGTCACGTAGGTACGGACCAGCACTGGCGATGGTTAAAGACGATTCAAACTGTTTCTTCGGTGAAACCCCGTGGCAATAATGTACTGTGCGCAGTATATATTGTATGATCTTGTGCACTAAGTGAGCGATCTTGTGCACTAAGTGAGCGATCTTGTGCACTAAGTGAGCGATCTTGTGCACTAAGTGAGCGATCTTGTGCACTAAGTGAGCGATCTTGTGCACTAAGTGAGTGATCGTGTGCACTAAGTGAGCGATCTTATGCACTAAGTGAGCGATCTTGTGCACTAAGTGAGCGATCTTATGCACTAAGTGAGCGATCTTGTGCACTAAGTGAGCGATCTTGTGCACTAAGTGAGCGATCTTGTGCATAAGTGAGCGATCTTGTGCACTAAGTGAGCTTGTTGCGAGCATCGCTATGGATGCAGTCTAAAACCACTGTTCTTTCCGGGCCCTGGACAAATCGTCACGGAAAATGGAACGGTTTATTTATCGCTGTTTCTTTATTGAACTTAAATGTTCTCTCAATTGATCACATTTGGCATACCATTAAGTGAAGCAATGCCTACGAAATTAACGCATTTGTATTAATTGCAATTGCTTCAGACGGGAACTTCAAGCGGAGTGATCTCTAAGGGCGGCGGCCTGTTCCCATTTCAGTCTGGTCTGGCCTGAGCTACAGACATAGAGGCCTACACCCCTGCTCTGACACTGCTGTCTGTCTGCTCTGGTGTTTCAGGCGGGAGCTGCTGGCCGAGCGGCGGAGGCTCGGGTTGAATGGCTCCGTGCCGCTCGGAGAGCTGTTCCCCAGCAACGACAGCGGCCTGATCGACATCCTCAACACCACAACCACGTACGACGACTACGGCGGCGAGCCGTGCGCCTGGAACGATACCGGCGACGCCTGCAACATGACCAACATGACCAGCCTCGGCGACAGCGGCGACAACGACTACAACCTCGTGTTCCCGCTGCCCTTCGCCATCTTCATCATCTTCTGCATGATCATCATGATCGTACTGACGGTGGGCGGCAATCTGCTGGTGCTGTTGGCCTTCATCTGCGAGCGCACCATCCGCCAGCCGTCCAACTACTTCCTGGCGTCGCTGGCCGTCACCGACCTGTTCATCGGCTGCGTGTCGATGCCGTTCTTCACGGTGTACGTGCTGCGCGGCTCGTGGCACATGGGCCCAATCTTCTGCGACCTCTGGCTCTCCGTGGACTACACCGTCTGTCTGGTCTCGCAGTACACCGTGCTGCTGATCACCATCGACCGCTTCTGCTCTGTCAAGGTGAAGATCGCCGCCAAATACCGCGCATGGCGCACCAAGAACAAGGTCATCTGGATGGTGGTGGTAACGTGGATCATCCCGGCGCTGCTCTTCTTCATCTCCATCTTCGGCTGGGAGCACTTCATCGGCTACCGGGACCTGCTCGAGGGCGAGTGCATGGTGCAGTTCCTGAAGGATCCCATCTTCAACACGGCGCTGATCGTGTTCTATTTCTGGATCACTCTGGTTGTACTGCTTGTGCTTTACGCTGGCATTTACCAGACCGCTTACGAAATGCAGAGGAAGGCAGCCGCAAAACAGAAGCTGCTCAAGAAGGCGATGGCCGGAACGGTCGCCACCACCACTGGTGTCGGCTCCGGCACCGCCTCCAAGAGCACCATCGTCACCACCGCCGCTCCCAAAGCCGGCGCCGGTAAGAAAGGCGGCAAGACGAACGGCAACAAGGACTCGGGCAAGGACTCCGGCAAGGGCACGACGGTGGCGGAGGAAACGAGCTTCTCGCGGATGAACGACGAGCGGTCCAGCAGCTACGACTCGGACGAAGCGTCCTGTGATCAGAAGTCGTCCAAGAAGGGCGCCGCCGCCGCCTCTGTGCCCAAACTGGAGCCGCCGCCGGCGAGGACGCCGCTGCCGCTGATTCCCGAGCGAGAGGAGGTCACCGATCGGGTCATCAGTGTAAAGCCGCAGTCGCTGGTGATAGTCAAGACAAACGTACCGCCGCAGGCCGCCTCTGCGCCTGGGGCTGTCACGTCTGCCGCTGCTCCCGCGGTGTCGGCCTCTACAGCTCCCTCTGAAGCGGCTACCACAGCTCCCTCTGTAGCAGCTATCACAGCGCCCCCTGCAATGGCTAGCGGGGCGCCCCCTGTAGCGGCGGCAGTGGCGCCCTCATCAGCTCCCTCCTCCGCTTCACTCAGCGCACCCCCCACCGCGCCCTCCGCAGCAATCCCCGTCCCTCCGTCTGCCAAAACCGCCGCGACGTCTGTTGCCAATACATTCAACTCAGCAATAATGGCATCGTTAGCGACGCCACCAGTTTGCGCAGCGAACTCTAGCGGGTCTGTCACCGCCGCAACATTACCTGGCTGCGCCGGAGACAATCATCTCACAGACGTGTCACACATCACGCCGACTACCAATGGCTCACCGAAGACGGCCGTGGTGGGCCAGAATGGCTCTGCCACCATCGTCGCTCAGTCTGTCTCCTCAGTGAAACCCGACGCCAAATCTGCACCGTCGGTGGTTATCCCAAATGGTCACGGTCCGGGCCGAACTTCGCCGGTGGCGCCCTCTCGGTCGGGCGGCGGTCGCCAGGCGGCGCTGGTGTTCACAGCTCCGGCGTGTACTCAGACCGAGATGGACACAGTCTCCTCCACCGGAATGGACGCCAGTGACGAGGCGTCCAGCGGCTCCAGCGGCGGCGGGGGCGGCGGCGGGGGCGGCTGCTGCCGGGTGGCTTCGCTGCCGCTGAACGGCCTGGTGGCGCCGCTCGGCCCGCGGCCGTCCGGCTTCTTCCCAGAGCTGGATGTGATCCGTGAGGGTCAGTCTCTCCAGGCGATCGCTCCGCCGGCCATGTTCGCTGACGGCCAGCCGCTGCGGCCCGACTATCTGCTTCTGAAACGGCCGCCGGAGGAGCAGCGGCTGGTGTTCACTGGCGGCGGGCCCGGCGGCCTCCACCTCCAGTACGACGTCCACGTCGACCTGGACGCCTCCCAACTGCGCTATATGGACGAGAGCTCGCTGCTACTGTCGCCTTCCTCTGAGACGCCGCCGTCGTCTTTCTGGTACCCGGGTGCGCTCTCGTCTCCCGTCTCGCCGACCAAGACGTTCGATGCGGGCGTGCCGTCGCCGCCGCCGAACGCCATCATCACACCGAGTCAGACGCCGGTGCCGCCAGAGCCGGAGGAGCGGTGTAGGGGCGGAGTGGCCGCCGACCCGCGGCTGCCGTTCGCCACCAGCACCCCGGTCGAGCTGAGTTCGCCGCTTAGCGGGGGGCTGGCAGAGACGGCCACCCAGACGGGTGCGCCGGGCTGGCCGGGCCGACAGCGGCCCGACCCCTGGACCAGCCTGGAAAGCAGCTCAGAGGAGGCCACCTGTCGCTCAGCGTCCCCAGAGCGGCGCCTCGTCTCCACCGGGGTTCAGACCATCGGACGGATGAATGGCACCGGCCATCCACCCGTGCACCGCACGCCGCCCCGCACCCCCACCGCGCTGACAGCGGTGGGAGCAGACGTCACTGCTGTCCCTGCTGCTGCCGAGACGCTGACAAACGGCGGTCTGACGGCGGCTCCTGCGGCAGCTGCGGTCTCAGCGGCGCCTCCAGCCACTGCGGCGGCGGCTGTCACCTCCTCTGCTTCTGTCCCTCTGACGGGCGCCGCGCAGCAGCCGGTCGCCACGGTGGCGAACTCGACTGCGACAGTGACGATCTCTACTGCGACAGTAGCGACCTCTGCCGCGGCAGTAGCGACTTCTGCCACGGCAGCGGCTTCGTCTGTCGCGACAGCAGCGGCACCTGTTGCGACTGTGACCGCTCCTGCTGCGACCGTGGCATCCTCTGAGGCTCCTCCGGCGGCGGTGGCCGTGCCAGTCCCCTCCCCGACGGTCAAACCCTCCCCCTCCCCCACCCCCACCTCCACCCCGGCTCCTGCGCCGAGCCCAGCCCCCGCCAAACCTGCTGATGAGAACATCGAGCGGGACGAGGCAGTGTCCACGTCTCAGCCAGGGACGGCGGCCACCCCCGGCCATGAGAAACGCTCCCTGGTGAAGGCTCTCCGCGGGCGGCTACGGCGCAAGGTGAAAGAGACGCGGCACATCTCCAAGTCGGAGAACCGCGCCAACAAGGCCCTGAAGACGATCTCCATCATCATGGGAGCTTTCGTCGCCTGCTGGACGCCATATCACATCGTCGCCGTCGTCGCCAGCTTCTGTCCCACCTGCATCAACGGGCACGTCTACATGCTGGCTTACTTCCTCTGTTACATCAACAGCCCCATCAACCCCATCTGCTACGCCATGGCCAATCAGCAATTCAAAAAGACATTCATGCGTCTGTTGAAGGGCGATTTTCACGTCACGTAGCTCGTGTTGCCGGTAGTGCGTGTTGGCAGCGTGCAGTGTTGTAGCGGCTGCTGTTGCTGCCCGGGTGTGATGACGGGGCGCGGCGAGACGCGTCCAGGTCGCGGGTTTAGCGCCGCGCAAACAAATGGTCTCAATAATGTATTCGCCGCGGATCGTGCGGCGTACGTCGTTCGTGCTTTATTCACCTGTATGCGCGCATATGCGGGCACTCGTGTGATTGTCGGGATATTTATTGTTTGTACAGGCGCTTGTACTTAGATGCATTCGTACGTAGATGCGTCAGGACTTATGGTGTATCGCTTGTACTAATGCATGTGTGCATGTATGTAGGAAAATGAACGTAAATATACAATATGGATAGTCGAAAAAGATGCGTGCAAATTCACAATTTCGTAACGTGCAGAGCACACCTTCAACTGCGAAGCGAACTGCTGCGACATCACTTTAACATGGCTGCGAAGCGAGGAACTCTTTCGGCGTAGTTTGGCAGCTCGCTGTAGTCTCGTCAGACGTGACTGGCTGGCTGCGGGCGGCCGGCCGGCGGCGAGGGCGTGGTCGGATGTCGGGCGCCCCGGCCACTGACCGGGGAACGGCCGGCATGCAGGTGCACCGCAATGCAGCCGTCGTCCGCTGTCCACCAATATCATCCTGCAAAGGCGGCCCCGCTCGAATACCAATCACACATACTAATCATAATCCTATACATCACCGATCATCGCGGCCGAAACGGCCAACTCATATTTTGTTTTTGTTACGTAAGACAGAGGGAAATCGTGAATACAATAAATAGCAAAGAAACATATAAACTTATCTAAGAAATCAGAGACCTTCCAGCCGATTAGGCATTTCTTTTAATATTCTCGCCAAGAAACCGGTTATATTCAAGTGGGACTTGATAAAATGATGTCTTGCATTTATGCAGCTTGTCACATAGGTATGCCTGTTTGTCGTGAGTGCCGAAAGACTTGCAGGTACCTACCCATCGCAACTTTGCAAACCCGCAAAGTGCAGGGCTCCAGTGCCCTGGCTTTCACATAGAGATAGGAAATCACACCCCTGCATTACATCTTACCAATGCATAGCTAAATAGGCTGAATAATCAGTGGTTTAACACAAGACTCAGGAATGTCGAATGAGTTCTTTCCGATTACCTTTAAAAAATCTTCTTTGTTTTATAAGCAAACCATTATGCGATAAATCGATCAAATGCACATTAACGATAGGCGATAGGTACTAGCTTCTTATGAAAGCTTAGAAGATACGAACTCCAAAAGCCTAACTCTGGCAAACTCCATCCCAACTTTACACTAAGCTCACTCCAGCGAGTAAAATAAGTGTGAGGGCAACGAACCTGCACTGCAGGTCTGCGTGGATCTCGGAGCACGTGGCCAGTCGGAGCTCTCCCCGCTGTCACTCCCCACAGTCGGAGCTCTCCCCGCTGTCACTCCCCACAGTCGGAGCTCTCCCTGCTGTCACTCCCCACAGTCGGAGCTCTCCCTGCTGTCACTCCCCACAGTCGGAGCTCTCCCTGCTGTCACTCCCCACAGTCGGAGCTCTCCCTGCTGTCACTCCCCACAGTCGGAGCTCTCCCCGCTGTCACTCCCCACAGTCGGAGCTCTCCCTGCTGTCACTCCCCACAGTTGGAGCTCTCCCTGCTGTCACTCCCCACAGTCGGAGCTCTCCCTGCTGTCACTCCCCACAGTCGGAGCTCTCCCTGCTGTCACTCCCCACAGTCGGAGCTCTCCCTGCTGTCACCACTTCGGTCACCAAAACGCGCCGGACAGCGAGCGGACTCGGCGCTGACCCTCCAGCCTCCATCCAGTAGCCCCAGGCTAGTTAGTGGCGGGTGCAGCCGTACCTATTAATCACGTGACCTCACTGTAAAAAAGAGGGTCCTCACTCCATAGGTGATGTGAGGATTCAAGAGGCTCACCCAACTGTGAAGCGTCAACCATCCTTTTGCTTATAGGTAACACATCAGGGGCGGCGGATAAGGGGGGGGGGGGCAGCTCCCCCCACACTCAAGAAGTTGGGGGAGGGCAAACATATGATTTTGCCCCCCTAAATTTGTAAGAGGGGTCCTCCAAGAAGTTGAGAAGTTGAGTAGGAGGGGTCCTCCAAGGGCAAGCATATGATTTTGCCCCCTAAATTTGTAAGAGGGATCCTCCAAGAAGTTGTCCTCCAAGGTTGGGGCCCCGAGGTGCCCCCAGCCAGCCCGAGGGGCCCTCTAAGGCCGACAGAAGGCCCTCATTGGGACTGAGGGGGCCCTCGGTAGGCCTGAGGTGGCCCTTGGTATGTCTTGGGGAGGGGGGGGGGGGCTCGGAAGGCCTGATACTTCAACATGGGCCTGTCCGACGTTTTTTGCGACCATTTAGGGGCCCTGCAAAATATAGTGGCATAAATCCGAGGAGATACCATTTCGCGCCATTTTTTTCTTGGGTGGGGTGGGTGGGGTGGGGGGGGGGGCCTTTGGCCCTTTGGCCGAGGGGCACCCTGGGTTTCTTCCCCCCCATTCGAAAATACCATCCGCCGCCACTGTAACACATGAACTACTTAAGTTAGCCAATTCATCTATTTATCAATTTGTAGCTCTCAATGGTGCGGACCAGTGGCGCACGCAGAGGGGGTCAAAGGGTCGATCAGGGCTGACCCCTCCTCCCCCCGCAATTTCTGAGGGGCCCGTATTCTGGCCCATACCTGGCAGGGGCCTGGTCTTGGTCAGGCCTGATCGAGACAGGGCCCAGTGCTGGGAAAGGCCGGTCACAACAAGACCCGGTCCTTTCATATTCTTGATACGGGCCCGTTTCTGGTAGGGGGGGAGGGAGGCATTCCAGGACAGATCGACACAAAATCTCGAAATAACACCCTATATCTCAGATTTCGATACAACTATGTCTTGGGGGTTATCTGGGCCGTAAATTTGCGCTGTGATATTTGCTGCCTCGTCCTTCAAACTGCTTTCGAGTTACAGCCTCGGGCAACTTTGCAATGTCGTGCAAAACTCTAATTTTTAGCGGGCAATATCTCCCATCCAATCATGCGAATCAAACAAACATATGTATCATTATAATCATTATAAATCATAGATTAATATGATATAAATACGTTTTGAAAATTCCAAAATTTTGGAATTTCGACACGTGATATTAGGTAAAATCACGTCATTTTATAATGTGGCCATCCCAAATTCGGGATTTTTTTTTCCATGCCAGAATCGACTTCGATACATAAGTCTTCGATGGTAAAAAAATGGAGATACGCTTTTTCTCAAAATATTTTTATTTATATTTTTTTATTTGAAGAAAAAAATCATGGTTTTTTGGTAATAACTTTGCGCCTAATTTTGCTAGAGAGCTCAATTCAACGGCACTATGCTTATCTCGTCGATCTGATTTCAATTATATATAACATGAGCCTTGTAGTCGCTCTGTGACCTCAACGTCACGTGACCTGAGGTCACCAGTTGCAGTCCACGTCAGATCGACCAAGACATAACACCTTACTTCTCATATTTCGATGAAAATACGTGTCGGGGGTTATCTGGGCCGTACATTCACGCCGTTAAATTTTCAGCTTCGTCCGTCGAATGGTTTTCGAGTTATAGCCTCAGGCATATTTTCGATGTCGCACAAAGCTCTCATTTTCAGCGGGTGATATCTCCCATATCAATAATTCGAATTATAGAAACTTATATATCGTCAGAATCGCCATTGACCACAAATTTATTTAATATCTTTTTTTATTTTTGAATCTTAAATGTTTGCAATTTTGACAACCTAAAGTCAGGTCACGTGATTTCGTAATCTTCTCAGTTAAAATTAGTGATTTTTTTTAGATGGAATAGGAGGGTGCAGGCCTTTCGAACCACGTGAAACCCATGGGTGTCGGCGGCGGGGGGGGGGACGCGTCCCTCCAGCTAAAAAATCAGGGGGTCCCCCCAAGAAAGAAGACTTGCTTGATTTTGTATCTCCTGAGTTCGTTCCAAAGGATATGAAACTTAATTTATTCTTAGCTCAAATTACATGTAATTTTTAACCATATATCGTTGAATCCTTTCTTTGCACTTAAAGATATAGGTACTTAATTACTTTGTAGAAAATACAATTATGATATGGCAGCTAAAAGTTGGTACACAAGATTGGCTTCTGCTATGATTGAATGTCAAGTTCATCCATGCATTCACCATTCATTCCAAGGCCTTAGATACAATTCAGCCAAGGCAGCGAATAGCGTGACGTCATGGGTACATCCAAGGGCGTCGCCGTAAGGGGGGGGGGGGGCACCGTCCCCCCCCGTCGTCAGACTCGGGATATTATCCCCCCCAGTTTTGGAGACATAAATCCATACTTTGTTCGGAAATATTGGAGGTTTCAATATTATAAAAGCATTTGGAAAAAGTATCAGTGCAAGGGAAGAATGGAAGGGATCAGGATGATATTTTTACTTTTCTTGAAGGAAGTTGACAGGAATTTAAATAGAATTTCAGTAGCAGAAAAATGGGTATATTATGGCGTTAATGTGCCCTATTTGTTGTTTAGGCACACTTTGTGCTTACTGAAAGGAATCACCGGCGGATAGTTTTACGACATGAACGTTTTTTTGTGTGCAAGTTTTCAGTCATTTCGACCGAATAGTCAATAGCTGCAAAGAAATATGCTCCTGAAAACCATGGCTACGATCGGGCCGCTCATACGTAGATTTTCCCCCTAGTTGACGGAAGACCTCGCTCCGCTCGGTAATCAAGATTCAAACTGGTCCACAAACTGGCCGGGCCCTGACAGGAAATGTATCCATTCAAAAGCTTCGGACTAAATTTATAAAATTAAATGTGCAAGCTATTTCGTTCAAGTTCGGCCAAAATGCGTTCAAAGTTTACAAACCGAGGTGGTTTTCGGATAACTACTTCATCCATTACTCCAAGCACATGAGCTACTTCATCCGTATCCATTTCGGATACACACGACTACCCCGCACAACGAGCCAGCGGCAGTCCCCGGTTCCGGGACGATCCGTCCTCCTGTACAGTTACGGGCAAATCCGGTCGGCCAGCATGCAGAACTGTGAGATGCGCTGAGCTTATGAAGCAGATAGAAGAAAAAAACACGCCAGTGACTTTGTATCGCACCGCCGACCTCATAAATATCTATCAAATCCCTGACCCTGACCCCATGACCACCGAGCCAGTATCTCCCGAAAGCAAAAAGCCAGTCCAGTGGCAAGCCGGAAGGCACATATATAAGTTCTGATATTCACGGCATATTAAACATAATTAGAATTGCAGTCTATTGTGACCATGAATCGACGCAAAATTTGCCTACGATAGTGCGACCCCTGCCACATGCATCCCCACTAACATGCCAAATTTCGCGGTTTTTACTGCAAGGTGCGCGGAGTTATTAAGCAATCGGATGACATCCGAACGGACAGACGGACAGGTGGTTGCCACTTCTTATAGTTATAATGAAATTGCTTTCTATGCAACACGAATCACTAGAATATTGTATCCCCAAACAGCGATGAGCGAATCGCCTGACAGGTCCTATCGAATATAGTCGTTTGAACAATATACCATGAAAATTTCCAAAGAAGTTGTTGTGTTTTCATCTATCACCTGTTATAATTGTTAACAAACGAAATATCATGACCCTTTTCTCGGAAATATTAAAAATCCAATGTTATCAAAACGCTATGATCATGTAGTAATATTTTGGCCACAGGCCTTTTTTATCATACAGTAAAACAGTAAAAACAGTTAAATTATCACAAGTATGTTCATCGCACACGCGCTAAGCTCTATAAGAATCACCTGTTATAGTTTTTTTTAAAAGCTGATAGAACTTAAAAAATGCGTTCCTAAGTACAAATTATAAAGTAAAAACTGATTTTCCTTTACATTGTCGCGAACCGTACTGATGGTTCATTCGGCACTTCGTCCCCCCCCACTCAAAAATCTGCGGCGACGCCCCTGGTGAAACCTATTACTCTCAGTGATAAAGATCACGTGATGACATAATTCAATATTTCGCCGATAGAGGCGTCTGTGGATCCTCAAAAAATCACATTTTCGCATCCTTATTTACAGACCGAGAAAGCTATAAACGTAGCTAAAAGTCTCTTCTAAATATACAAATGTTCAGCTTTATCAAATAAAACGAAAAATTCCAACAAATGAT
>JAXIVJ010007226.1:7500-61903 GCA_036785665.1 Chirona hameri | reverse complement strand
ATTATATATATATATATATATATATATATATATATATATATATATATATATATATATATATAATATATATATATATATATAATATATATATATATATATATATATATATATATATATATATATATATATATATATATATATACAGTATTCAACTCTACTGTTTTCCTAACGTGTGTAGGTATCTTATTATTTAAGTGTTGACTGAATAGCGAATACATTCATTCTGTCATAAATGCCAGACAAGTTAATGTGCGATTAAATTACAATATATTAAAGAGGCCATATGAAAATAGAAATAGTTAGGTTACTAAACTGAACCTTTGTTCCGGAATGTTTCGTTCCGCAACACCCTGCTCCGAGACAATCCAGATTACTTTCCATAGATTAGCCGTCAGGTGACCTTCCCTCACAGCGAGACGTGCTGCCGTGACCTTCGAATTGAATCACTAAAAGCCTGTCTAAGCAATTTCCGGGTCTCGTGGAGATTCTCAAGAGGACAGGAGGTTGAGATGTTCCAATTATTGCATGTGGAAATTAAGTTTTCATGTGATAATTTATCCCTGCAATGAACTCAACATGAACTCATGAACTCAACCAATGTCGATGCATATCGTATATCTTTATTCAGGCTAAATAAAGTAGGCAATAGATGATCTGGGAGTTCAATAAACTTTTAATAAGCCAAATAAGTTGATGTAAAAATAAATAATAGTATAATTATTTTTACGCCGCATTAATTATAATTTATATAATATGAATTACTAATCATATTAACAATTAATATACGACAATTTTTTAGTTAGCTTTTTCCTAATGACGCCGCCACTTTCCGAAAGTTTGTTGGACATATACATTTTGAAGTCGATTCTTTCCATGCAAAGCTCATAGGCGTAATGCTAAAATCGAAAATGTTGGGGACGGGGTACACGCCGCCTTCGACACCCCGTCCCCCGCCTTCGACGCCCATGACTTCTCCTTAGGGTGTCTCAAAAAACAACTGTTTGTTAAATGTTTAGGTGCTCAGGGCTAATCTGGTTTTCCAGGTCATGGCGAGTTCAGTGGTGTTATTTTTATCGAGATCGGAGCTATGGTTGCGAGTCGCAAAGAGCTTGAAGTTAAGAGTTTTAAAGCCCTAGAACGAGATTAGCAAACCGCCATAAAATGTATACAACATCGAACAGCAGGCATTAAACGAGGTCCTCGGCGCTCTCTTATCGTGCTGATGCAATTTTCGACTATTAAATCAAGTTGACACGTCTCGTTTGACTGGGGGGGGGGGGGGGGGAGGGAGCGAACACTGCTTAGAAGTTAGAATATTGCAAACCAGGCCAAGATGGGTATCAAACAAATCCAGATGACCAAATGAATGCGTCAAATGTGTCTAAGCGTGTTATGATCTCATCTGACACCTTGGGCCCATTCTCTTTGGTTTCAATCCAATCAAAATAAGAAGAAAATGTCGTGCCCCGTCAAATCAATGATGTGAAATGCAAACTTTCACATTGCAACCGCATTCCAACACACACATTCTATATATATTTCTAACACACATTCATTCAACACATTCTTATCGCATTTATTGTACATAATCACTTGCACAGGTTGGCCATTGCCATTCCACATTTTCATGTTATTTCTTGCACGATCCCAATGCGATAGAATGCCGCACCTACCCACATGACATCACTGCTTTCCCAGCGTTCGCTTATCCAAGTTGCATACTTTCTGTCGTTGGGCTTCCACCTCCTGCAGAAGCCACTGCAGTTGCTCCTCGTCGTCGGTCACTGTGCTTGCGAACGCCTCAATCGTTGCCACGCCCCGCGATCTGCCACACCATTAGTCACCTGCGCACACTTCACGAAATCACGGTACGGCAGATAGTCAGCATCGGCTTCCCACTCGGCGACTGGCTTGCTTAGCCACTGGCCAGCCTCCATATGAAGTAGCTGGAATAGCAGCCAGGAAGACCCATCGATCAGATCAGACAACTTTGTTTCCGAGTCGACGAAGGGTGCGGCATCTTCGCAATCATCTGGTACCGACAGAGAGATCATCTTCGCAGCCATGGTAGCTTTGTCATCATCACCGACTTGTCCCGACGCTAAACCTAACACGACTGTCTCTGGCCGCAAGTAGCTCATGTGGCGGCGCATTACCGCCAGCGCTGCGTCGGCCACCTGCTTGTCGACGGCCCGGTAACGCAGCAGGTCCTGGTACAGACGCCAATCGTTACCAGGTGCGTCAGCGGACAGCCAAGAGGGCACGTAGAGGAACCCGACACACTATATCATCCTCTGAAGCAGTAGCATCATCTCAGCGCTGTACCTTATCTGGCGGCCGAACAGGAACATCTTGGTGTAGTAGATTATCTGGGAGGTGAGTTCAATTTGCGGATGTATGTACCAGGACCTGCTGCGCTGACGCACCTGGTAACGATTTGCGTCTGTACCAGGACCTGCTGCGTTACCGGGCCGTCGACAAGCAGGTGGCCGACGCAGCGCTGGCGGTAATTGCGTCGCCACATGAGCTGCTTGCGGCCAGAGACAGTCGTGTTAGGTTTAGCGTCGAGACAAGTCGGTGATGATGACAAAGCTACCATGGCTGCGAAGATGATATCTCTGTCGGTACCAGATGATTGCGAAGATGCCGCACCCTTCGTCGACTCGGAAACAAAGTTGTCTGATCTGATCGATGAGTCTTCCTGGCTGATATTCCAGCTACTTCATATGGAGGCTGGCCAGTAGTTAAGCAAGCCAGTCTCCGAGTGGGAAGCCGATGATGACTATCTGGCGTCAGGGGCGGCGGATTGGGGGGGGGGGGGGGGGGGCAGCGGGGGAAGCCGCCCCCGCTGGCAAAATGAAGCGGGGGTAAAACTATGTTTTAGCCCCCCCCCCATCTTCCGTAGTCGAAAATGACATATCCTTTATCATATATGGTAAAAATGATTAGCATTGCAAAAGTTAAAAAATAAAGTAAAAATATACTTCATATGGCAGTACAATATGGTAGCTTGTCCTTGAGGCAAAAGTGACGAAACGCAAGTTTAAACAATATTAGTAATATAGTATATAGTAATATAGCATGTTATGAAATTATTATATGATGGAACAGTGTCAGAAATATGATTCAATATTTACAGCTGAAGCTAATTGATAAAACATAATTTTCACTACACGTCTATATGCACCGAACATATTAACAAGGAACGACTTTAATTTGAGACATCAACATTTGACTACTGAAAACGGGTCTTGTTTTCTGGTAGCTATTACATTGCAATTGTATGTTACCCTAACTTAATTTCCGAGCTCTGGCAACCCTGATAGATCACCACTCTAAATCACGATATATCATCATCATCACCTTTAATTTTCCTTCAAATCCTTCAACTTAAGTTTTAAGCTATACCAGTAAAACGCCTTTATGGGCGATGACCGAGCGAGCGCGCTCTGGTAAAGCTAAAACAGGTTTGAAATATGAAACGGTAAGGCAGCACACGTGGTAGTAACACATAGTCATTACGAAAGAGCGCTTCGCGCTCGCTCGTCTTTCCGTGGTATATGGGAAAAAATAAATCTGAATATGGCCTGGCCCGGCCCGACCCGTGGCGACGCTTTTGAGAAGCTCATATCTCTGCAACCACACGTGCGATTGACAAGCTGACTTATTTTCTGAGCAGCCCTATCCAACCTACCCTATTTGAGATCGGTGCCGACTCATGTTGGTGACTACCACCGCACGTGGCGCGTGCCGCGTGAGGGTGCTGAAATTTTTTCTCGCAACAACTCTGCAACGGCTGAGCCGATTGTATGCAAATTTGGTGTGTGGTTAGGGACCCCTCAGCCACACATTTTCCACAAGTCAGGGGTGGGGTGCCTCTGCACGTGCTCACGTGCACACCCCTATTTTATATCTCAGGAACGGATGCACCGATTGCGTTATAATTTGGTGTGTGGTTAGGGACCTCTCAGCCGTTGCCTTTCCACAAGTCAGGGGTGGAGTGCCTCTGCACGTGCGCACGTGCACACCCCTCTGCTGTATCTCAGGAACGGCTGAGCCGATTGTGTTCAAATTTGGTGTGTGGTTAGGGACCTCTCAACCGCCAGTTTCCCACAAGTCAGGGATGGGGTGCCTCTGCACGTGCGCACGTGCACACACCTATTTTATATCTCAGGAACGGCTGAGCCTATTGTGTTCAAATTTGGTGTGTGGTTAGGGATCCCTCCGCCGCCGTCTACTCACAAGTCATGGGTGGGGTGCCTCTGCACGTGCGCACGTGTGCACCATTTTTTTGTATCTCAGGAACTACTTGCCCGATGGGGTTGAAATTCACGATACATTTATTTCGCGCTCGCTCGTTCATCGCCAACTACGGCGCCTTACTGGTTTTAGTCCTCCAGAAAAATAACCAGGCCTCAATGCATGCCAACATACAAATTAAGTTGTATTGAATTGTTCATGATCTCCTTTCTCAAATCCGCCAAAAGGAGTACGTCCTGAGCGCTGCATGCTTCAGCGTATGCATGAATGCTTAGATTAATACAACCATTTTTGATCAATAATAATTTTTGCAAAGATTTTTGTTCATTTCGACGTTCGCATGCGCCAACTGCCACGCGCTGTGGTACCACCTCTATCTGAATGCTCTATACCAAAAACAAAATTGATTGGATGGAACTATCAAATGATGAAAACCCAATCTCAATCAGAGCAGTGGTTGCAAAGTTATTAGCTTCCGAAAAGCGTCTGTATGGCCGGGTCGGGCCGGGTCGAGTGGGGTCAAATGTAAATGTGTCTAGTAAGTTGACGAGAAATCTCACAGGCGCTTCACGCCTGCTCGGTAATGACTACGTGAACTGAATCAGGGACGTAGGCCACGGAGGACATGCCCTCCCCCTCCCCCTGAGCGTTCCAGTTTACACTAGATAAAATGGGATTCCGTCAAGCTTTTACATTACGTCTATGGGCGTTGCATGGAAAGAATCGAGTTTGAAATATCGCCGACTGCACCTCCTCCCCCCTCGGCAGGTGAAAAGGTATTGTGGCTCCTCCCTGAGCAAAATCCTGGCTACGTGCCTGAACTGAATTGATCGAAGTCTTGCCCCCCCCATGTCAAAATAAAATCCGCCGCCACTATCTGCCGTACCGTGATTTCGTGAAGTGTGCGCAGGTGACTAATGGTGTGGCAGATCGCGGGGCGTGGCAACGATTGAGGCGTTCGCAAGCACAGTGACCGATGACGAGGAGCAACTGCAGTGGCTTCTGCAGGAGGTGGAAGCCCACCGACAGAAGTATGCAACTTCGATAAGCGTACGCTGGGAAAGCTTTGATGTCATATGGGTAGGTGCGTAGGAACTGTGTTAAAGTTGGGGGGGGGGGGGGAGGGGAGGGGCAGGAGGTATTCTGAAGTCGATTATTTCCATGCAACGCCCATAGGCGTTATGTTAAAATCCAAAATGTTGGGGTGGGGGGGGGGGGGGGGGGGGGGGGGGCTGCCCCCTGTCCCCCTATGCCTACGCCTATGCATATGGGTAGGTGCGGCATTCTGTCGCATCGGGATTGTGCAAGAAAAAAAAAACATGAAAATGTGGAATGTGAATGGCCGACCTGTGCAGTAACTATGGCTCGTGATTATATGCAATAAAATGCGATTAGAATGATTGTGTGCTGGAATGTTGATGCAATGTGAAGGTTTGCATTTCACACATAGGCGTAGGAACGTTTTGAAAAGTGTGTGTGTGTGTGTGTGTGTGTGTGTGTGTGTGTGTGTGTGTGTGTGTGTGTGTGTGTGTGTGTGGGAGGGGGGGGGGGGGGGGGGGGCAGCCTCAGTGGCGGGTCTAGGTTTCAAGCTTTGTTTTTGGGAGTGGAAATTTCGCTCCGTTTCGTCAGCGAAAAGTTGTTGTGTCCGGGGGGAGGTGTGTGTGTGTGTGTGTGTGTGTGTGGGGGGGGGGGGGGGGGGTCGGGTCGGGTCGCCAGCACGAAAGAGAAGAGTCGTTGACCGGGAGGGGGGGGGGGGTATATGATTTCCCGGAACAAAAATAACAACCTCCCAGAACGGTTGGGGGAGGGGGCAAAAACATACGTTTGCCTACCGATGTTTTTTGTTTGGGGGGGGGGGGGGGGAAGGGCAATTGCCTGATTTTCTCTTACGTAGATCCGCCACTGGCCAGCCGTAAAATTATTTCCCCTTTAGAAATGGTGATAAGCTATTTTTGGTCACCTCACACTTCATCTACGCCCACGTAGCTCAGTTGGTAAAGCGTCGGGCTGGAAATTCGTCCACCCTGGCAAGGTGGGTTTGAGTCGCTTCTGCGCTCGATATTCGCTCCTGCCCGGGATGACCTGCGGTCGGCGGCAGCGGCCGCAAACAGGTCAGAAGATGAAATCAGGAGCTGGGCGGACCGTGTTCCAACTTCGAGCACGTTAAACATTCGCCACTAAATTCTGCCGCTGGAAAATGGAAGCACGTCATCGGGTGGCATGGGTCAGGGCCCACGCAACAAGCTTTCTTAGAATAGGGTTGTGATCCCAGATGGCAGGGGTCAGGGCCCACGGAACAAGCTCTGCTTAGAATAGGGTTGTGATCCCAGATGGCAGGGGTCAGGGCCCACGCAACAAGCTCTGCTTAGCATAGGGTTGTGCTCCCAGATGGCAGGGGTCAGGGCCCACGCAACAAGCTCTGCTTAGCATAGGGTTGTGCTCCCAGATGGCAGGGGTCAGGGCCCACGCAACAAGCTCTGCTTAGAATAGGGTTGTGATCCCAGATGGGAGGGGTCAGGGCCCACGCAACAAGCTCTGCTTAGCATAGGGTTGTGATCCCAGATGGGAGGGGTCAGGGCCCACGCAACAAGCTCTGCTTAGCATAGGGTTGTGCTCCCAGATGGCAGGGGTCAGGGCCCACGCAACAAGCTCTGCTTAGCATAGGGTTGTGATCCCAGATGGCAGGGTCAGGGCCCACGCAACAAACTCTGCTTAGCATAGGGTAGTGCTCCCAGATGGCAGGGGTCAGGGCCCACGCAACAAGCTCTGCTTAGAATAGGGTTGTGATCCCAGATGGCAGGGGTCAGGGCCCACGCAACAAACTCTGCTTAGCATAGGGTTGTGCTCCCAGATGGCAGGGGTCAGGGCCCACGCAACAAGCTCTGCTTAGCATAGGGTTGTGCTCCCAGATGGCATGGGTCAGGACCCACGCAACAAACTCTGCTTAGCATAGGGTTGTGATCCCAGATGGGAGGGGTCAGGGCCCACGCAACAAGCTCTGCTTAGCATAGGGTTGTGCTCCCAGATGGCATGGGTCAGGGCCCACGCAACAAACTCTGCTTAGAATAGGGTTGTGCTCCAGATGGCAGGGGTCAGGGCCCACGCAACAAGCTCTGCTTAGAATAGGGTTGTGCTCCCAGATGGCATGGGTCAGGGCCCACGCAACAAGCTCTGCTTAGCATAGGGTTGTGCTCCCAGATGGCATGGGTCAGGGCCCACGCAACAAGCTCTGCTTAGAATAGGGTTGTGATCCCAGATGGCAGGGGTCAGGGCCCACGCAACAAGCTCTGCTTAGCATAGGGTTGTGCTCCCAGATGGCAGGGGTCAGGGCCCACGCAACAAGCTCTGCTTAGAATAGGGTTGTGATCCCAGATGGCAGGGGTCAGGGCCCACGCAACAAACTCTGCTTAGCATAGGGTTGTGATCCCAGATGGCAGGGGTCAGGGCCCACGCAACAAGCTCTGCTTAGCATAGGGTTGTGCTCCCAGATGGCATGGGTCAGGGCCCACGCAACAAGCTCTGCTTATAATAGGGTTGTGATCCCAGATGGCAGGGGTCAGGGCCCACGCAACAAACTCTGCTTAGCATAGGGTTGTGATCCCAGATGGCAGGGGTCAGGGCCCACGCAACAAGCTCTGCTTAGAATAGGGTTGTGCTCCCAGATGGCAGGGGTCAGGGCCCACGCAACAAGCTCTGCTTAGCATAGGGTTGTGCTCCCAGATGGCATGGGTCAGGGCCCACGCAACAAGCTCTGCTTAGCATAGGGTTGTGCTCCCAGATGGCATGGGTCAGGGCCCACGCAACAAACTCTGCTTAGCATAGGGTTGTGATCCCAGATGGCAGGGGTCAGGGCCCACACAACAAGCTCTGCTTAGCATAGGGTTGTGATCCCAGATGGCAGGGGTCAGGGCCCACGCAACAAGCTCTGCTTAGAATAGGGTTGTGCTCCCAGATGGCATGGGTCAGGCCCACGCAACAAGCTCTGCTTATAATAGGGTTGTGATCCCAGATGGCAGGGGTCAGGGCCCACGCAACAAACTCTGCTTAGCATAGGGTTGTGCTCCCAGATGGCATGGGTCAGGGCCCACGCAACAAACTCTGCTTAGAATAGGGTTGTGCTCCCAGATGGCAGGGGTCAGGGCCCACGCAACAAGCTCTGCTTAGAATAGGGTTGTGATCCCAGATGGCAGGGGTCAGGGCCCACGCAACAAACTCTGCTTAGCATAGGGTTGTGCTCCCAGATGGCATGGGTCAGGGCCCACGCAACAAACTCTGCTTAGAATAGGGTTGTGCTCCCAGATGGCAGGGGTCAGGGCCCACGCAACAAGCTCTGCTTAGAATAGGGTTGTGCTCCCAGATGGCATGGGTCAGGGCACACGCAACAAGCTCTGCTTAGCATAGGGTTGTGCTCCCAGATGGCATGGGTCAGGGCCCACGCAACAAGCTCTGCTTAGAATAGGGTTGTGCTCCCAGATGGCAGGGGTCAGGGCCCACGCAACAAGCTCTGCTTAGAATAGGGTTGTGATCCCAGATGGCAGGGGTCAGGGCCCACGCAACAAACTCTGCTTAGCATAGGGTTGTGCTCCCAGATGGCATGGGTCAGGGCCCACGCAACAAGCTCTGCTTAGAATAGGGTTGTGATCCCAGATGGCAGGGGTCAGGGCCCACGCAACAAACTCTGCTTAGCATAGGGTTGTGCTCCCAGATGGCAGGGGTCAGGGCCCACGCAACAAGCTCTGCTTAGCATAGGGTTGTGCTCCCAGATGGCAGGGGTCAGGGCCCACGCAACAAGCTCTGCTTAGCATAGGGTTGTGATCCCAGATGGCAGGGGTCAGGGCCCACACAACAAGCTCTGCTTAGCATAGGGTTGTGATCCCAGATGGCAGGGGTCAGGGCCCACGCAACAAACTCTGCTTAGCATAGGGTTGTGATCCCAGATGGCAGGGGTTAGGGCCCACGCAACAAGCTCTGCTTAGCATAGGGTTGTGATCCCAGATGGCAGGGGTCAAGGCCCACGCAACAAGCTCTGCTTAGCATAGGGTTGTGCTCCCAGATGGCAGGGGTCAGGGCCCACGCAACAATCTCTGCTTAGCATAGGGTTGTGATCCCAGATGGCAGGGGTCAGGGCCCACGCAACAAGCTCTGCTTAGCATAGGGTTGTGCTCCCAGATGGCAGGGGTCAGGACCCCGCAACAAGCTCTGCTTAGAATAGGGTTGTGATCCCAGATGGCAGGGGTCAGGGCCCACGCAACAAGCTCTGCTTAGCATAGGGTTGTGATCCCAGATGGCAGGGGTCAGGGCCCACGCAATAAGCTCTGCTTAGCATAGGGTTGTGCTCCCAGATGGCATGGGTCAGGGCCCACGCAACAAGCTCTGCTTAGCATAGGGTTGTGTCGGGTGGCAGGGGTCAGGGCCCACGCAACAAGCTCTGCTTAGCATAGGGTTGTGCTCCCAGATGGCAGGGGTCAGGGCCCACGCAACAAGCTCTGCTTAGCATAGGGTTGTGATCCCAGATGGCAGGGGTCAGGGCCCACACAACAAGCTCTGCTTAGCATAGGGTTGTGCTCCCAGATGGCAGGGGTCAGGGCCCACGCAACAAGCTCTGCTTAGCATAGGGTTGTGCTCCCAGATGGCAGGGGTCAGGGCCCACGCAACAAGCTCTGCTTAGCATAGGGTTGTGATCCCAGATGGCAGGGGTCAGGGCCCACACAACAAGCTCTGCTTAGCATAGGGTTGTGCTCCCAGATGGCAGGGGTCAGGGCCCACGCAACAAGCTCTGCTTAGCATAGGGTTGTGATCCCAGATGGCAGGGGTCAGGGCCCACGCAACAAGCTCTGCTTAGCATAGGGTTGTGATCCCAGATGACAGGGGTCAGGGCCCACGCAACAAGCTCTGCTTAGCATAGGGTTGTGCTCCCAGATGGCAGGGGTCAGGGCCCACGCAACAAGCTCTGCTTAGCATAGGGTTGTGATCCCAGATGGCAGGGGTCAGGGCCCACGCAACAAGCTCTGCTTAGCATAGGGTTGTGCTCCCAGATGGCAGGGGTCAGGACCCCGCAATAAGCTCTGCTTAGAATAGGGTTGTGCTCCCAGATGGCAGGGGTCAGGGCCCACGCAACAAGCTCTGCTTAGCATAGGGTTGTGCTCCCAGATGGCAGGGGTCAGGGCCCACGCAACAAGCTCTGCTTAGCATAGGGTTGTGATCCCAGATGGCAGGGGTCAGGGCCCACGCAACAAGCTCTGCTTAGAATAGGGTTGTGATCCCAGATGGCAGGGGTCAGGGCCCACGCAACAAGCTCTGCTTAGCATAGGGTTGTGCTCCCAGATGGCATGGGTCAGGGCCCACGCAACAAGCTCTGCTTATAATAGGGTTGTGATCCCAGATGGCAGGGGTCAGGGCCCACGCAACAAGCTCTGCTTAGCATAGGGTTGTGCTCCCAGATGGCATGGGTCAGGGCCCACGCAACAAGCTCTGCTTAGCATAGGGTTGTGATCCCAGATGGCAGGGGTCAGGGCCCACGCAACAAGCTCTGCTTAGAATAGGGTTGTGATCCCAGATGGCAGGGGTCAGGGCCCACGCAACAAGCTCTGCTTAGCATAGGGTTGTGCTCCCAGATGGCATGGGTCAGGGCCCACGCAACAAGCTCTGCTTAGCATAGGGTTGTGATCCCAGATGGCAGGGGTCAGGGCCCACGCAACAAGCTCTGCTTAGAATAGGGTTGTGATCCCAGATGGCAGGGGTCAGGGCCCACGCAACAAGCTCTGCTTAGCATAGGGTTGTGATCCCAGATGGCAGGGGTCAGGGCCCACGCAACAAGCTCTGCTTAGCATAGGGTTGTGATCCCAGATGGCAGGGGTCAGGGCCCACGCAACAAGCTCTGCTTAGCATAGGGTTGTGATCCCAGATGGCAGGGGTCAGGGCCCACGCAACAAGCTCTGCTTAGCATAGGGTTGTGCTCCCATAAATCCATCCATTCAAATATTTAGACTAAATTTATTAACAAAATATCCGGCTAACTGGTTGACGAGTATCCAAAATAGGTCATGGCAATTCAGGGTTGTGAATTCAATGTTTCTGATAACTGTTAACCCGCGCTCCGCTGGGGTCTTCAGCCTAACACATGGGGGGGGGGGGGGCACTCGTTTGATTCCGAACTAATAATCGCACCGAGACGTGCAAGGCGGCAATTGAAAGTTCGCAATAAGACGCATCTGAAACATAGGTACGCGAAATTGGCAAATTAGTCATACGTGGGGAGTCATAAGTGAATTAAATATGACCAATTGTTTGAAATTAGACTTGGGTGTTTTCTACGCCTGGTCCTCAAATATGTATTCCGTTATTTTAATACTTTTGAAAATTTTGATATTGTGGAACTTCCCCCAAATTGGTTGTATATTATTTGGGGATAAACACTCAAAATTTCTAAAATCTGATAGCTACATTTTCAAGAGAATGTCATTTCCTTTCCTTTGGCGCTTTTTATTTGCAATTTGCTTTAAAACTCGATTTATACTCATTTGCAAATAGTTATAGTTATTTCACCAAAAACGGCGTGACATGGCATCACTAAAATGTCATGATCTCCCAAAGTGCTAGACTGACTTCATGCACGTTTGAAAGGAATATATCAAATTGATGTGGAATAAACAGCACGAAGTTTGGCGTTGATCTCTCGAACAGTTTCTAAGTTATTGAGAAAATTCGGGAAGGGGACAGATTCTGCCTCCCTCAGCGGGGCGCGAGTTAAGTAATTATATTGAATCAATAAGAGCGATCGTAGAGGGATTAATCACCCAAAAGGGGATTAGATCCAAAAGTGGATGGATCTAAAGGGTTCGCAAAGGTAAAGGTTCGTCTTGCCGCATATTTGGAAATGTTGAATACAAAATCCAGACCTATCATACTTAGGGAGCTATACGTAAGTCAAAAATATGAATATTTCTTTGTAATTTGGTTTGGGCATCGTCCATACTTGGTTCTCCAATACATATTCCGTTTTTTTAATGTTTGCAAATTTTGATTTTCTGGAGATAAAAGTTCATTAAAAAAACATAATACACAATTGTAATATATATTATAGAACGATGTATGGACGATGCCCACACAGAATGTCAAAGCAATGTCTATATTTTTGGCTGACTTATGACTCTCTGAGTATGATAGGGAGGGAGAAACGGCTCAAAAGGATCCCCACGCCTAGAAGTGGGGGCCATTCCTCTCCGGCCGGTGACCCCACCTGTGCCTACGCTTATGTGTGGGGTTGTGAAATAAATTTTAATATTCAAACTTTAAAGCTCGAACCTGTCGAACTGATACCAGTGTTTGAAGAGCGAGAAATTGTTCAAATGGGGGGGGGGGGGGGGGGGGGGAGGGCAGATGGCATTACTTCTCCCCACCTGAAAAATGGGACATAGCCATCTGCCATCCAGCCCCCACCGCCGACGCCTATTGATTGTTATTGTGGGTTTGTGAAATCAAAGTTTTCTCCAAACTTTAAAGCCCGAACCAATCCGAGTGATTGAAGAGGGAAATCGCTCAAAAGTAGGGAGAGCAGTTAATATCGTTGGCCCCAGTCTAAAAAGTGGGCCTTGGTCCTCTGGCCCCAGTTTCTACGTCTATGAGCCTTACTTTTGAGGGTTGAAAATTAGGTGTAATCATAACAACTTTAAGGCACTCATACCGAATCAACATCAGCGATATAAGAGGGAGCAATCGCTCAAAACTGGGGGATGCAGTTAACATTGTTGGCTCCCTCGACCTAAAACGTTGGGCCCTGGCCTCCCCGGGACCCCGGTTCTTAGGTATGCTTATGGCATTGCGGGGTTATGAATTCATCGTTATTCTCCAAACTTTAAAGCATTTATCTCGAACAAATATCAGTGATCGAAGAGGGTGAAATCGCTCAAAAGTGAGGGGGACCAGTTATCATTGTTGGACACCCAGGCTAAAAAGTGGGGCATATGGCCCCGGCACCCCTTCCCTACGCCTATAGTTGTGAGGGTGTGAATCAATAATAATTACCCCAGCTTTAAGCTATTCATCTCGAACCAATACCAGTGATCGAAGAAGGTGAAATCGCTCAAAAGTGAGGGGGCCAGTTATGATTGTTTGGGGCCCATAGGCAAGAAATTGGGGGCATATGGCCTCTGCCCCTTCCCTATGCGAGGTCGTGGATTAATAGTTATTCTCCCAACTTCAAGGTATTACTCTCAAACCAATAGCGTTGATAAATGAGGGATATATTGCTCAAAAGTGAGGGGACCAGTTATCATTGTTGGCCCCCAGCCTAAAAGTGGGGGACCATGGCCCCCAGTCACCGTTCTTACGCCTATGATTGTGAAGTTGTTAATTCATTATTATTCTGCCAACTTAATAGGCATTTATATCGAACCAATATGAGGGAAGAATTATAAATCGCTCAAAAGTGGGGAGCAGTTAATATTGTTGGATCCCCACCCTAAAAAATGGGGCCTTGGCCTCCCCGGCCCCCCGGTTTTTACACTTGTGAGTTATGGTATTGCGGGGTTGTAAATTCATCAATATTTTTGCAAATTTAAAGCATTCATATCGAACAAATATCAGCCATCGGAGGGGAAATCGTTCAAAAGTGTGTGTGTGTGTGCGTGTGTGTGTGTGTGTGTGTGTGTGGGGGGGGGGGGGGGGCAGTTAGCATTACTGCCCCCCCCAGCCTGAAAAATTGGAGGGAGGGAGGGGGCATGGCCCCCGGCCCCCCGCGTTCCTACGCTTATGATTTCACATCAATGATTTAACAGGGCACGACATTTTCTTCTTATTTTTATCGGATTGAAACAAAAGAGAATGGGCCCAAGGAGTCAGATGAGATAATAAAACGCTTAGACACATTTGATTGCATTCATTTGGTCATCTGAATTTGTTTGATACCCATCTTGGCCTGGTTTGCAATATTATAACTTTTAAGCAGTGTCCGCTGCCCCCCCCCCCCACCCCCCAGTCAAACGAGACGAGTCAACTTGATTGAATAGTCGAAAATTGAATCAGCACGATAAGAGAGCGCCGAGGACCTCGTTTAATGCCTGCTGTTCGATGTTGTATACATTTTATGGCGGTTTGCTAATCTCGTTCTAGGACAGAAATGGCTTTAAAAACTCTTAACTTCAAGCTCTTTGCGACTCGCAACCATAGCTCCGATCTCGATAAAAATAACACCACAGAACTCGCCATGAACTGGAGAACCAGATTAGCCCTGAGCACCTAAACATTTAACAAACAGTTGTTTTTTGAGACACCCTACAGTTCTTCTGCATACATGATATTAATTATTACATCGATGTCCGCCCACACGACTCCGTTGGTAGAAAGTCGGGCTGGAAGCCTGTCCACCCTGACAAGGTGGATAACAATGTTCCTCACCGTTATAAGTATTGATCCCAATGACGTCATCGTTGCGGACGCATATGGGAGACTGAGCTCTGCGGCACATTTTAACACAGACCTGTCACCTGCGAGAGACATTAAAGGAAATAGTTCACCTTCAACATTAGTTTTAAACTGAGATAGCAGCTTTGTAGCCCGTGTTGGGAAACCCCCTATCTGCAAGTTTTCTTGACTGAAAAGACTCTCCATCCAGCCGAATATATTTGAGTTTTTGGTGAAGGAATGCGGTGCTGGCGAAATAATTTTGTACTGGTTCTAGCCCGGGCAGAGGCTATACCATCACCCAATCAGCTTGCAGCTGGTGGTAGCAAGCGATCGCCGGCCGCCGGTTGGCACATCTCCAATGCGAGTCTATCTTTACGCGACTACTTTCGAATCTGATTGGCTGAACCATTGTTTACATTCGCGTGACGTCAGGACTCTGACTCAGAGTGTATGCATATAGTTTTGATAAACAATACAAATTTACGGCCTTCTGTCCTGAATCGGCGCGATATAAGGCCATTTTTGACAATATAAAAAGACATAGTATTAAAAAATATAATCAAATCGTGTTGGGTAAAAATTTTCCAAGGTGAACTATTTCCTTTAATGGCCGAAATAGGAGTCGATGAGCTGCCGAGCTGTGCGGCACAGCATTCATCAGGCGTCTCATCTGAGAAGCATTCATCAGGCGTCTCATCTGAGAGACATCTATTGGCGGGAATTGAAACTACCTAGCTATGCGGCACAGCATACATCAGACGTTATCATTGAGAGCCATCTATGGGCTGAATTAGTAACTGCTGAGTTGTGCGGCACAGCATTTATCAGGCGTTGTCTTTCAGAGCCATCTATTGGCTGGGAGAAGAACTGTGGATTTGTGCGGCGCATCAGGCGTTATCTTTGAGCACCATCTATGTATTTATTTCACTTCGTGAGGAATATCCGCTGCATGCAACGGATATTATATGACTCGAGTCAAAACACGCTAAAATAATTGGGCTTGGGTGGCGCAACACTCATACTTCATGTAGGTACACATCACACAACACACAGAACACATCACAACACAATTTCTCATACACGAGTGCAGTGAGTCATAAAACTAGGTTTCACGCTCACGCTCCATCAGGTACTCTTTGAGCTCGCGTTTAAAACTAGCGACATTTAAACAACGCAGTTCAGACGGCAGTTCGTTGTACTCAGCGACAGCCCCGTACAAATAGCGACGCCCCCCAGACTCAGTCCGTATAGAGGGCTTCACAAGCATTCCACTCTGTCGGGTGTCTCTCTCGTGCACACTTTGCCTAGTTATTACACTTTCGGCAAAGTTTTGTGGTTCAGACGTAGTCAGTATTTTTTTCTTCAGTAACACTAGGTAGCGATACTTATGCATGCTGTCTACATGAAGCCAGCCGAGGTCATCAATCGCATCGCTCACATGATCGTATTTCCTCCGGCCAGAGACCACTCGCGCAGCGAACCTCACTAGCATATGAAGCCGTCTGCGTTGCGTCGCATTGCTAGCGCCATATACGGACACAGTACTGAATCGCCGAGAACACCAGACCAACGTAACCAACGTAACACCACACCAACGTAACCAACGTAACACCACACCAACGTAACCATCGTAACACCACACCAACGTAACCATCGTAACACCAGACCAACGTAACCAACGTAACACCAGACCAACGTAACCAACGTAACACCACACCAACGTAACCAACGTAACACCAAACCAACGTAACCAACGTAACACCAGACCAACGTAACCAACGTAACACCACACCAACGTAACCAACATAACGTCACACCAACGTAACCAACGTAACAACACACCAACGTAACCAACGTAACATCACACCAACGTAACCAACGTAATACCACACCAACGTAACCAACGTAACGTCACACCAACGTAACCAACGTAACATCACACCAACGTAACCAACGTAGCACCAGACCAACGTAACCAACGTAACACCAGACCAACGTAACCAACTTAACATCACACCAACGTAACCAACGTAACACCACACCAACGTAACCAAAGTAACATCACACCAACGTAACCAACGTAACACCACACCAACGTAACCAACGTAATAACACCACACCAACGTAACCAACGTAACACCAGACCGACGTAACCAACGTAACACCAGACCAACGTAACCAACGTAACACCACACCAACGTAACCAACGTAACACCACACCAACGTAACCAACGTAACACCACACCAAAATAACCAACGTAACACCACACCAACGTAACCAAAGTAACACCACACCAACGTAACCAACGTAACACCACACCAACGTAACCATCGTAACACCAAACCAACGTAACCAACGTAACACCACACCAACGTAACCAACGTATCACCACACCAACGTAACCAAAGTAACACCACACCACCGTAACCATCACTGACTGGGGGAGACTGTGCCTGCTGTGGCTCAGTCCGCATCTATTGGCTTAAATGAGAACTGCTGAGCTGTGTGGCACAGCATCTCTCGGGTATTATCTTGGTAAGCTCTTGTGGGATAGAATAGGAGGCCCACAGGGCCTATTTTAACATGTTAACTGGGGGGAAAATGCCCCCCCCCCCCCAGTGAGCTTTTTTGCCCCCCCCCCACCCAGTCAAGAAATGTTGCCCACCCTGATTTCAGTAATTTCATGTCATTTTTCGCTTGATAGGTATTAAATTACAATACAATATGCTTACCTGGTGATACATGTATACAAATAAAATGCAAATGTCATGCTATTCCTAAGTTTTAGTATTTCCCAGCCAAATTAAGTATCTTTAAATTATTTCCGAAATATCTTGAATTTCAATATCCTTTGAATAATGGGGTGGGGGACAATTTTGTAAGGTACCATTTTTTGGGGTTGATAAAAACAAGGATAATTTTTCATAATGTAAATATTTTTATTATTATAAACAAATGCGAAATGAACTCAAAAATGATTACAAACTAAAACAATTAAGCTCATGTCCTTGTAGTTATGACGTCACGAACATAGTGCAAATCAAAAGTGCCGTCACAAATCACGAGTGTTATGACGTCACAAACACAATTAAGAAAGTATTTTAAATATGAGAAGTTAAGAGGAAGTTTTAGGACAGAAGACGGTCCAAGATGTGTGTGAGAACTATATCGAAAAATCGATCAAAAATATGCTGAATTTGTTATGCGCAAAAACTCACTACGCGACCCATTTCCCAGCCCCTTTTCCTTCAATTCCTTCATTTTTCGTTACAGCACCTTGCGCAGGTCTCTGAAGCTATTATGCTCTAGGATGTTCACATATTTCTTTCCTTTGAGATATCTTGCGATACTGCCTAGTATATTTCTGACACTGGCTCATAATCTGTACCATCTTTTCTCTTCAACTGTATCAAAAAGCGGCAAAGATTATGAAATATTAAGATTATGATGTGTTTAGACACCCCTAAGGTTTTTCGAGTATAGCTATAGGGTTCGATAACCCCTATAGGGTCGGCCAAGGTCATCCGAGGTTACCAACGCCGTTTTGTCAATAACTCTCGACAGAATGAAGATAAAAAAGTGAAACCGGCACCAATGTGTTTGTCTCGTCGATACACGTTTCGCAATATGCAACATAACCTACTTGAGTCACCACTTGACCTTGACCTGAGGTCAAATTTATAAGTTCACCTAACATAGTCCTCATTAATATTAATCAAACCGCCTGGAGGAGACAAACACGATGGTGTCAAAATTATTACATTATATGCATTAGGTAACAAGTTATTTGCGAAAAATACCCCCAAATATATGGTGATCTCTGGTGACCTCTGGTGACCTAAATATTAACCTGAACCCAAAAATATAAAATGGTTTCGAATTGATTTTTGACGAGCTATCAAACGGTGTTTTTTTATTTTGTCTACTTTTTATAGGAGTCGAGTTAGGAGGGGTGTTTCAGAACCAATCAGATTGAGATCATCCCAATGACGTCACATTGTCAGCATTTGGTAGCAATTCAATTCCCTATGGCCTACTAAGCGGATGACAACACAATGCGTCAGAGTTGAAATCATGAGCATGACAATTGAGGCAAAATATAAGGGGTCCACGAATCTGTCGCTGATTTGTGAATGTGAATCTGTCGCTGTCTTCACACACGTGGCAAAATAAGCCTGATCAAGAAAGTGAGTCAAAATTCAGAAGGAGTATTTTTGGGAGGTCTCTCAAGGGGTGTGGACGGCCGACGGGGTGCAAGCAATTATTTAATATAGGTAGGGAATTTACATACAGGATTTGCTATAGTTGTAAACCAAGGGTTTAACTTTACGGAATTACTACTGCGTGGTTTCGAGACTATTTGGCTGATCACTCGCAGCAGGTTCGGGTGCGGTGCGCGGACGGAACGTTTCTGCTCTCCAGCACCAAGAACAACGTCATCGGTGTGTACCAGGGCGGTGCTTTGAGCTGTATCATGTACATGCTTTTCGCCAACGATCTTAGTCTGTGTGTACCGGAGAATGTCAGCGTTGTACAGTACGCAGACGACACGCAATTGATGGTTACCGGCAAGAAGCGAGAGACGTACAGCAGCTCATCACCCGCATGGAAGACGCGCTTGAACAGTGTTTATCAGTGGTTCTGCCACAACAGTATGAAGCTGAACGCCAAGAAGACCCAGATGATAGTGTTGGGAACGCCGTCGATGCTGCGCGGTTTACCATCCGTAACACTTAGATTCTGCGGAAATGTCATTCCTGATTCAAAGGTGGTCAAAAACCTCGGTGTATCGCTTGATCGGCATCTCAACTTTGAGACGCACATTGGCAACATGTCACGCAAATGTATTGGCATACTCATGGGCTTGAGTCACGCACGCCACGTCGTACCCAAAACTGCGTTGAAGGGCATCATAGAGGTGCTTGTCTTGTCCATTGTGCGCTACTGTATGTCGGTGTATGGGTCCTGTACCGAGACGCAGCTGCACCGTGTACAGAAGACTGTCAACTTCTGCGCACGTGTTGTGACAGGGAAGAGGTGCAGTGACCATGTGTCCGGGGCCATATCCCAGCTTGGGTGGCTCACGGCCAAACAGCTGGTGGCTTACCACACAGTGTGCGCAGTTGAGAGGACAATTGTATCAGGCCAGCCGGAGAGCCTCCTACAGACAATCGGACCGCGAACCCGCCAGCGGCACAACCACAACACCAGGCGAGCCGACATGTTCACCCTCCCGTCTATTCGTGTGGAGGCAGGGAGACGGCGCCTTTGTTATCGCGGTGTGTCACTGATGAACGACATGCACGTTGAGCCTGGCATACCATCTTTTCGGGCCGATGTAAAGCGATTTGCCAAGTCGCTTTAGGCTATGTAGGTATGGATGCGAATCAGTGAATGTGTGTGCATGCGTGTGCGTTTAGTGTATGTGATCAAATTTCCCCATTGTTTTACCTATTCAACGTGAATGAGTGAAAAGCCAACGTCATTGTGGACCTCATTTGCATGCATCTGTTCTGTTAAATCAGTACATAACATTGTATATCAATAATTAATTAGAGAGAATAATAAACTTGAGGTTAAGGGCGAGGCATTTCATTTTGACATTCCTGAATCTACTGAGCAGTGAGCAGTATGTCCTGAATGTAGATCTGCCTATTTCATTTTCATTGTGAATAAAAATCAGGCCTTTGGGATGACCTAATACTGATACATTGTTGAGACTGATTTGGTGAGTGCTTTGTTTTTAGAAAAGTGTTCATGCAAGGTTTTATTTTTGTAAATTATTGTGACTGCGTATCACTGAAATCATTGAGACACATGCAACTCAATCCATTTTTCAACAGTGTAATATACTGATGTTGGAAAATAGGCTTGGCGCAGACCTATATCCTTAGGGATCATTTCAAGGTCAGAAAGTGTCCTGCCACGTCCCCAATCATTTTCCATTGATGTTAGTAAGATCTGCGCCATGACATGATTAATTTGTTCTGATGCTGAACAACTCATATAAGGCGATTTCAAACAACCCAAACTTATGATATTTAGGCATTGTTGTAGGCATTTTTGAAATTGTATTATCTCTTTTAGTAAATGTTGTAACACATTGGTAGGGCCCAGAGAGGCATTGGTAGGGCCCAAATGAACATTGGTAGGGATTGGGCCGTACCAGGCCTATAGAAAACGACGCCCCTGATCGCCTTCGTGGGATCACATGTTTCGGAAGTTGTATTTATTTTTGTAGCTATGATTGCTCAATGCTCAGTAACGGAGAGGGCGAGCGATCTGTTGCCGACGTATATCGAGTCCTCAATTGAAGTGGGGCCAAACACAATGTTCGAGACTGATAATTCCAACGCATACTAAAAACCCAAGCTGTTGTCTTACTTTGCATTAACCAGTAGGACTTCAGTTGGCAGTGGACAAAAGTATAACTCAACAACCTAAGATACTGGTGTGGGGCAGTTAACGAGCCTCCGCAAACCAATTCCCATAGGGACCTTCACTCGACATAAGCTCGGCTCTAACTGGTGCCGAACTCCGTCCAATGGTGACACGTGATGCCCACTACGGTCGCCTCCCTCCGAGTGTGTTACCCTGCTCAGTGTCCTCACTGTCCAGTCCAGTCCACTCAGTCCAGCTCCGCATCCGGCTCAGCTGCGGCGCCGCCGTGTGGGCGGCGACGTATGGGACGACTGAGACTGGTAACTGTGGCCTGTCTATATGGGACGTATGGGACGACTGAGACTGGTAACTGTGGCCTGTCTCTATGGGACGTATGGGACGACTGAGACTGGTAGCTGTGGCCTGTCTCTATGGGACGTATGAGACGACTGAGACTGGTAACTGTGGCCTGTCTCTATGGAACGTATGGGACGACTGAGACTGGTAACTGTGACTGGTAACTGTCTCTCCGGTGTGAATCTCTGGGGACCAGCCAACCGCCCCTGAACAGCGTCCGTAACCCGACTCGAATCGGGCCGTTGTGACCTATCTGGTGATCCACAGGATGCTGTTAAGAGTGGTGGGTCATGCAGTTATGAATAACTTAAACGACCAAAATACATACAATTACATTGGCTTGCAGGGGGACTATCTTTACATTGTGCACTATTTTTACATACTACCCATAGCCAGACCTACTTTACATACAAGTTTGATTTTCTGATTTAATATTCGTTCGAAAATGTAGCCTCCCACCCAAATTAGGACATCAAAAAGGCAGGTGAAGTCCATAGCCATGATAAGAGCTGCAAATGTTCCGAATCTTTCCAGAGGGGAATTATTGATCACGCCCGTTCAAAGCGAGATCTGCCGCAGGCTCAACATGGAAAATGCAATTATCTGGCGAGTTCATAGTGCAGCTTCTTTAAGTTTAAGGGCTCTTTGAACTGGCTTGTAGGTGGCATTGATCGGAAATACACAATTCTGTCTTGCTTTTTTAGGTATTATCTACTTTGGATATGACAATGTTTTCTTGAAAAAGCAGCGAAGTAGAACACCGCTTGGATAATATTTCTCAGCGTGTTTTACCTTCCTGTGTCCAACTTTGGGACCCATAGCGGCGACTGCGTGCTGCAGTCTTGCATCTCCACTTGGTACAAATCCGCCGCTACTGACCGGCCCATGACGTCACGCGCCTGATCCATCGGGCCGCATCGGTCTCCGGCGGGACGGCCGCCGACCGGCCGCCGACCGGCCGCGGTCAGTAGAGTCTGGCCCGCGCCGCCCCGCCCCCGCCCCCGCCCCCGCCCCGCCCAGCCGATCGCACCCATCGCAGACAGATCTGTCCAACTTACGGGCCTTGTGGCCAAGTTTCACACTCGGGTGTGACCGGAACGGTCGCCGCTGCGCCGCTCGGAGGTGAATTGGGGCCACTCGACTGGGGCTGGTCAGTGCTTTACGACGCCGGCCCGCAAACTCAACCGGTAAACTTGGCCGAGAGGTATCGTTCGATTCGGAGACCAGCTGATACACCGGCGGAACGGCGGCAGAGTGAGTGGAGACTGGCACATGGCTATGAACGGCGGCAGAGTGAGTGGAGTGGAGCACATGGCTATGAATGGCGGCAGAGTGAGTGGAGTGGAGCACATGGCTATGAACGGCGGCAGAGTGAGTGGAGTGGAGCACATGGCTATGAATGGCGGCAGAGTGAGTGGAGTGGAGCACATGGCTATGAACGGCGGCAGAGTGAGTGGAGACTGGCACATGGCTATGAACGGCGGCAGAGTGAGTGGAGTGGAGCACATGGCTATGAACGGCGGCAGAGTGAGTGGAGACTGGCACATGGCTATGAACGGCGGCAGAGTGAGTGGAGTGGAGCACATGGCTATGAACGGCGGCAGAGTGAGTGGAGTGGAGCACATGGCTATGCACGGCGGCAGAGTGAGTGGAGTGGAGCACATGGCTATGAATAACGGCAGAGTGAGTGGAGTGGAGCACATGGCTATGAACGGCGGCAGAGTGAGTGGAGACTGGCACATGGCTATGAACGGCGGCAGAGTGAGTGGAGTGGAGCACATGGCTATGAACGGCGGCAGAGTGAGTGGAGTGGAGCACATGGCTATGAACGGCGGCGGAGTGAGTGGAGACTGGCACATGGCTATGAACGGCGGCAGAGTGAGTGGAGTGGAGCACATGGCTATGAACGGCGACAGAGTGAGTGGAGACTGGCACATGGCTATGAACGGCGGCAGAGTGAGTGGAGTGGAGCACATGGCTATGAACGGCGACAGAGTGAGTGGAGACTGGCACATGGCTATGAACGGCGGCAGAGTGAGTGGAGTGGAGCACATGGCTATGAACGGCGACAGAGTGAGTGGAGACTGGCACATGGCTATGCACGGCGGCAGAGTGAGTGGAGTGGAGCACATGGCTATGAACGGCGGCAGAGTGAGTGGAGACTGGCACATGGCTATGAACGGCGGCAGAGTGAGTGGAGTGGAGCACATGGCTATGAACGGCGGCAGAGTGAGTGGAGTGGAGCACATGGCTATGAACGGCGGCAGAGTGAGTGGAGTGGAGCACATGGCTATGAACGGCGGCAGAGTGAGTGGAGACTGGCACATGGCTATGAACGGCGGCAGAGTGAGTGGAGTGGAGCACATGGCTATGAATGGCGGCAGAGTGAGTGGAGACTGGTACATGGCTATGAACGGCGGCAGAGTGAGTGGAGTGGAGCACATGGCTATGAATGGCGGCAGAGTGAGTGGAGATTGGCACATGGCTATGAACGGCGGCAGAGTGAGTGGAGTGGAGCACATGGCTATGAACGGCGGCAGAGTGAGTGGAGTGGAGCACATGGCTATGAATGGCGGCAGAGTGAGTGGAGTGGAGCACATGGCTATGAATGGCACATGGCTATGAATGGCGGCTTTCTCGAGGGTATACATCCTGTTGTCTCGCACTATGCACCAGTGAAATCAATAACCGTGCGAAATCCGACCGCCCCATCGATATCCGACAGTACCCGGCTTCTGATTTTGCAGCGAGCACAGACACTGAGAGTGTCAGGTCATGGCTCAGAGCAGCACCTCACAGCAAATCGTCTTGCACGAGCTGCATTCAGAGCCGACCGGCGGCGGTACCTTGGCGCCCGCATTTTGGAACAGGGTAGAGCCAGCTTCTGGAAGTCTGCCCGGGACTTGGTGGGCAGCAAGCGGTTCAGCGCTCAGGTGCTGCCAGCTACCTCAGCGGATGACATGAACGAATTCTTTGTCAATGTCGGTCCTAGCGTAGCTGCCGAGCTGGGGGCACAGGGCCCGCCCCCTTCGCTCCCCACTCGCTTGCCGAGAGTGGGTGCGTGTTCGTTCTCGCTGCATCCTGTTAGTCTCAGTGCCCTTCACCGAATTATTTCTAGTATGCGAAACTCCCCGGCTCGCGGTGCTGACGGACTTTGCATCCGCCTCCTGAAGCTCGCCTTTAACTCCATAGGTCACGTCCTTCTTTTCCTCGTCAACTCCTGCATCACGACCAACGACGTACCATCCTCCTGGAAACACTCCCTGGTGTACCCCATCCATAAAACCGGCGACCCTTCAAATCCATCCAACTTTCGTCCCATTTCAATACTTCCGGTTATCGCCAAGATAGCAGAGCGAGCAGTCCAACGCCAGCTCTACTATTACCTTTCATCCAACCATCTTCTTGCTCCTACCCAACACGGTTTCCGCCCGCGACACTCAACAGAGACGGCGCTCACCTGTATCAGTGACCATATGCTTTCGGCCATGGACTCCGGCAAAATCTCGCTTCTTTGCTTAATTGACCTTAGCAAATGCTTTGACGTTATTCACCACGGTAAACTTCTAGAAAAACTTCAGACCCTCAATATAGATACTTCATGGTTCCAAAATTACTTGCACGGTCACACACAGAGTGTTAGCTTCACTGGCTCTGATGGCAAGGTTAAGATTTCCGCACCGCGTTCCATACAGCAAGGAGTCTTTCAGGGCTCATCTCTCGGCCCCATTCTTTTCTGCGCGTTTGCAAATGACCTGAGTCTTCATGCGGCTGATGCGCTTGTGGTGCAATACGCCGATGATACTCAGGTCATGATTTCGGAACCAAAATCTTGCTTGCCTGCGCTTATCGCTCGCATGGAGTTGGCTCTCTCTGCTCTCGGAGATTACTTTCTTTGCAATGGTCTTAAAGTTAACGTAACGAAGTTCGAACTCCTTACCATCGGCACAAGACAAAATTTGCGCTCCCTTCCTCAATTCACCATCAAATTTCGCGATACTTCTTTGGCCCCCCGTTCCGAGGCACGCAACCTTGGCGTCGTCTTTGATAAAAACCTCACCTGGGACGCTCATGTGTCCGCCCTCTCTCGCAAGTGCTGCGGAATCCTAGTCAGCCTATCCCACATCCGCCATTTCCTCCCTCCAGAAATCATCCCCGAAATCGTCACCTCCCTCGTGGTCTCACACATCCGTTACTGCCTGGTCGTGTACGGCAGCGGCTCCGCCAAAAACCTTCACCGCATTCAGAAGCTCATCAACTTCGCTGCCCGAGTCGTTTCCGGAAAACGCAAGCACGACCGCGTTTCTGGTGTGTGTGACGCGCTGGGGTGGCTGGATGCTCCCAACCTCGTCCTCTACCAAACCCTCTGCCTTCTCCACAAAGTCCGCCGCACCGCTGAGCCGGAGAGTCTCGCCGAGATATTCGTCACCCACTGTGACAGGCCTGCCCACTCGCGGCCCACTAGGCAGGACCGGCTCCTATTCCTACCGCGGGTTAGGACGGAGACTGGCAAGAGACGCTTCGCCTACCGCGCGGCGCTTGGCATGAACGAGCTGCCACGCGAGTTCAGCGATATGTCTGTCAGACAATTTAAAAGACAGCTGAAGCGCCGACTCCTGCCAGCAAATGTCTGATTTTATTTCGATTTCGGTGTGGACGTATGTGTATATGTATATGTGCGCATGTTTTACTATGTCATGTCTTATCCCATGTGTATCCATTTTTGACTCAGAACTGTAAAAACCACATTCGTGTGGATTGTTCGTTATTATACAATACAATACAATACAGAGTGAGTGGAGTGGAGCACATGGCTATGAACGGCGGCAGAGTGAGTGGAGACTGGCACATGGCTATGAACGGCGGCAGAGTGAGTGGAGTGGAGCACATGGCTATGAACGGTGGCAGAGTGAGTGGAGTGGAGCACATGGCTATGAACGGCGGCAGAGTGAATGGAGACTGGCACATGGCTATGAACGGCGGCAGAGTGAGTGGAGTGGAGCACATGGCTATGATCGGCGGCAGAGTGAGTGGAGACTGGCACATGGCTATGAACGGTGGCAGAGTGAGTGGAGACTGGCACATGGCTATGAACGGCGGCAGAGTGAGTGGAGTGGAGCACATGGCTATGATCGGCGGCAGAGTGAGTGGAGACTGGCACATGGCTATGCACGGTGGCAGAGTGAGTGGAGACTGGCACATGGCTATGAACGGCGGCAGAGTGAGTGGAGTGGAGCACATGGCTATGAATGGCGGCAGAGTGAGTGGAGTGGAGCACATGGCTATGAACGGCGGCAGAGTGAGTGGAGACTGGCACATGGCTATGAACGGCGGCAGAGTGAGTGGAGTGGAGCACATGGCTATGAACGGCGGCAGAGTGAGTGGAGTGGAGCACATGGCTATGAATGGCGGCAGAGTGAGTGGAGACTGGCACATGGCTATGAACGGCGGCAGAGTGAGTGGAGTGGAGCACATGGCTATGCACAGCGGCAGAGTGAGTGGAGACTGGCACATGGCTATGAACGGCGGCAGAGTGAGTGGAGTGGAGCACATGGCTATGAACGGCGGCAGAGTGAGTGGAGTGGAGCACATGGCTATGAACGGCGACATAGTGAGTGGAGACTGGCACATGGCTATGAACGGCGGCAGAGTGAGTGGAGTGGAGCACATGGCTATGAATGGCGGCAGAGTGAGTGGAGACTGGCACATGGCTATGCACGGCGGCAGAGTGAGTGGAGTGGAGCACATGGCTATGCACGGCGGCAGAGTGAGTGGAGAGTGGCACATGGCTATGGCGAGGGGTAAGACGGCGAGAAAGATACAACTAGAGCAGAAGAAGGAGCATGGTGATCAGAGGAAAAGAAGGGAAAACGGAAAGATAAGATTCTGTGAGAAAAATGAGGGCTTAATATAATGTAATAGATGATTGCTTCCAACACCTGGATTGTATACGAAACAATTATTTCACCACATATGTACCATGGTCAGCGTTGACTTCCTGGAAGCTTCACAGAAATAACCCTAAAAACCGACTCGGCATGCAGCACGCCAACCGCAACAGGTCCACTACTGTACCTGTCTGACAGCTGGTCCACTACTCCGCCTGTCTGACAGCTGGTCCACTACTCCTGCCTGTCTGACAGCTGGTCCACTACTCCTGCCTGTCTGACAGCTGGTCCACTACTCCTGCCTGTCTGACAGCTGGTCCACTACTCCTGCCTGTCTGACAGCTGGTCCACTACTCCTGCCTGTCTGACAGCTGGTCCACTACTCCTGCCTGTCTGACAGCTGGTCCACTACTCCTGCCTGTCTGACAGCTGGTCCACTACTCCTGCCTGTCTGACAGCTGGTCCACTACTCCTGCCTGTCTGACAGCTGGTCCACTACTCCTGCCTGTCTGACAGCTGGTCCACTACTCCTGCCTGTCTGACAGCTGGTCCACTACTCCTGCCTGTCTGACAGCTGGTCCACTACTCCTGCCTGTCTGACAGCAGGTCCACTACTCCTGCCTGTCTGACAGCTGGTCCACTACTCCTGCCTGTCTGACAGCTGGTCCACTACTCCTGCCTGTCTGACAGCTGGTCCACTACTCCTGCCTGTCTGAGAGCTGGTCCACTACTCCTGCCTGTCTGACAGCTGGTCCACTACTCCTGCCTGTCTGACAGCTGGTCCACTACTCCTGCCTGTCTGACAGCAGGTCCACTACTCCTGCCTGTCTGACAGCTGGTCCACTACTCCTGCCTGTCTGACAACAGGTCCACTACTCCTGCCTGTTTGACAGCTGGTCCACTACTCCTGCCTGTCTGACAGCTGGTCCACTACTCCTGCCTGTCTGACAACAGGTCCACTACTCCTGCCTGTCTGACAGCTGGTCCACTACTCCTGCCTGTCTGACAGCTGGTCCACTACTCCTGCCTGTCTGACAGCTGGTCCACTACTCCTGCCTGTCTGACAGCTGGTCCACTACTCCTGCCTGTCTGACAGCTGGTCCACTACTCCTGCCTGTCTGACAGCTGGTCCACTACTCCTGCCTGTCTGACAGCTGGTCCACTACTCCTGCCTGTCTGACAGCTGGTCCACTACTCCTGCCTGTCTGACAGCTGGTCCACTACTCCTGCCTGTCTGACAGCTGGTCCACTACTCCTGCCTGTCTGACAGCTGGTCCACTACTCCTGCCTGTCTGACAGCTGGTCCACTACTCCTGCCTGTCTGACAGCTGGTCCACTACTCCTGCCTGTCTGACAGCAGGTCCACTACTCCTGCCTGTCTGACAGCTGGTCCACTACTCCTGCCTGTCTGACAGCTGGTCCACTACTCCTGCCTGTCTGACAGCTGGTCCACTACTCCTGCCTGTCTGACAGCTGGTCCACTACTCCTGCCTGTCTGACAACAGGTCCACTACTCCTGCCTGTCTGACAGCTGGTCCACTACTCCTGCCTGTCTGACAGCTGGTCCACTACTCCTGCCTGTCTGACAGCTAGTCCACTACTTCTGCCTGTCTGACAGCTGGTACACTACTCCTGCCTGTCTGACAGCTGGTCTCTACTACTCCTGCCTGTCTGACAACAGGTCTCCACTACTCCTGCCTGTCTGACAGCTGGTCCACTACTCCTGCCTGTCTGACAGCTGGTCCACTACTCCTGCCTGTCTGACAGCTGGTCCACTACTCCTGCCTGTCTGACAGCTAGTCCACTACTTCTGCCTGTCTGACAGCTGGTACACTACTCCTGCCTGTCTGACAGCTGGTCTCTACTACTCCTGCCTGTCTGACAACAGGTCTCCACTACTCCTGCCTGTCTGACAGCTGGTCCACTACTCCTGCCTGTCTGACAGCTGGTCCACTACTCCTGCCTGTCTGACAGCTGGTCCACTACTCCTGCCTGTATGACAGCTGGTCCACTACTCCTGCCTGTCTGACAGCTGGTCCACTACTCCTGCCTGTCTGACAGCTGGCCCACTACTCCTGCCTGTCTGACAGCTGGTCCACTACTCCTGCCTGTCTGACAGCTGGTCCACTACTCCTGTCTGTCTGACAGCTGGTCCACTACTCCTGCCTGTCTGACAGCTGGTCCACTACTCCTGCCTGTCTGACAGCTGGTCCACTACTCCTGCCTGTCTGACAGCTGGTCCACTACTCCTGCCTGTCTGACAGCTGGTCCACTACTCCTGCCTGTCTGACAGCTGGTCCACTACTCCTGCCTGTCTGACAGCTGGTCCACTACTCCTGCCTGTCTGACAGCTGGTCCACTACTCCTGCCTGCCTGACAGCTGGTCCACTACTCCTGCCTGTCTGACAGCTGGTCGACACTACTCCTGCCTGTCTGACAGCTGGTCCACTACTCCTGCCTGTCGGACAGCTGGTCGACACTACTCCTGCCTGTCTGACAGCTGGTCGATGTGTGTTTTTTTTGTGTGTGTGTGGTATCGCCGAGGCTGGAACCAGACCACTGGCCATATTTTCCCACTGGGTGACGGCGACCGCGGCTATTCATCTTATTGCGTCAGCACGGCGGATACAGGCTGGCAGGGACAGGAGGTCCAAAGGAAGTTCTTTAAAAATTCTTTAAAAATGTTTGACCTCGCCCTCCGCCCTCCACCCTCCGCCCTCCGCCCCTGGCCCTCCGCCCTCCGCCCTCCGCTCTAATTCCGTTGGACTGTGGGTGACCCGGCGATGACATCTGATGGCGCACCTCCCATTTCTCCAGGAAACGGCGCATCGTTGACGAGGCAAACTGCGGTCCTACCGACCGCGCCATGGCTGGTTATCACTGTATTCAATGACACGAGGCCACGTCACATCCACGCGCGAGCGTCACCTACACTCCACTGACCTTGGGCGGCGCTGCTGCGCCGCCTCGCGTCCCGGCCGCCCACACGGGCGGATCCAGGACGGTCGGGAGGGAGGGTAGATACACATATCCCAACAGAATGTTTCAAATTCATTGGGTTCTGCTGACCTAACTATTGACATTAGTTCAATTCTGCTGACTACTTAGTGACAGAACATTTAATTATCTTTCGAACGCCTTTTCCACACGTCGCTAACTCTTTTAGTTATCGAAATATATATGGTTTTATTAAGGACACTCACATATAACCGAAATTTGACCTTTGGTGACCTCTGGTGACCTCAATATTGACCTGACCTAAAACAAAACTGTATGCTTTCGATAGGGCTTGTCTCGAGCTATCCAACGTCGTTTTCCCCTTGTCACTACATTGTGTGGTTTTTGAGATCTTAGGGGGGGGGGGGATCAATCCCCCCGGCAGTTCGTGGTTGGCGCTAACCCCCGGCAGTGCGCGGGTTAAAATAATCTAGAGGCAAGGCAGGGCTGCCGACTGATAAACTGAACACACCCACCTTAAATTATCCGCCTCTGTGGTGGATTGGCGGGGATTGAAGCATCCGTAATGGGGTAGTAAAAACGCCCAAATGCATCAGACTTCATACAAAAACGGTCTATCCCTTGGTCACCTGATCACTTTTCTGGTGTTCCATCACACGAACACCTTTATCTTATCGATGTGCAACGGCCAGAGCGGACCTCATTGGCTTTATGACAGCAAATTAAACCTTAGCAGCTGGTTCCTTTGTCAAAACTTTGAGTTTATACCTTGAAAATGGATGGCAGCATTCATTTGAAACCTGTTGAGCAATGCTTGTCTCTAAGATATTGTATTCCCATCTACACAAGGTATAGAACAACTGAAGAATACAAATCCATATTTACACTCGGCCGACGGCCTGACATTATTCGTATCTGAAATGCCATGAACATATAGTAGTAAGCACAAACAATTGGCATTGGTTCTTATTTCGCAGTTTGTCTACAGAAGGTGACCTTGGAAGCCAAACCATACTGCCCTGACGTAGCTGGCACGCACAGCTACGACCGCCTGACGTAGCTGGCACGCACAGCTACGACCGCCTGACGTAGCTGACACGCACAACTACGACCGCCTGACGTAGCTGACACGCACAGCTACGACCGCCTGCCGTAGCTGACACGCACAGCTACGACCGCCTGACGTCATAGGCGCGGCAATATCAGGGTGTCACCACAGTAATTACATGGTATTATTGGTAATGAAGACTACGCCAGCGCTGCGTCGGAGCTCTGACGAGCGTTTCCGGAGGCGGCGTGCGCCAGCCTCGGTGCACCGGGTCCCATCCCGTGGGGTGTCAACCTCCCGACCCGATCACGACGGCACCACGCTGCCCCGCTTTGTACCCCATGTCTGCCACAGTGACCCCCACGTCGCGTCCCCCTCCCCGCCCCCACCGCCACCGCTGCGTGCTCCGCTGAGCCGTCCTCATTACCGACATGTCGGCCCTGCACGTCGGCTGAATTTCGGCTCCCGCCTGCCGCCGCGCGCTGCAGGACAGACGACCCCCGAGGCGACCGAGGCAGATTTTCGCCACGTCAGAAAATGCAAATGAATGCTGATAGGCAGAGCGTTTGCGTATGCATGCCTCGCATTTTGAAGAATGTGTGCGAGGAACGCAGCGGCCCCACAGAGAAAGGCCTCGTCAAGTAACAGGTTGGAAATACGAGCACCACATAAGCATACATTCGACGAGAAAGGTTGCGTTGCAGATTCTAACAACGTATACGTTACGAGCGAGCAAGCGCTCGCGAGTCCTCACTGAATACGGGATTTTTCTCACATATAAGCGACCGACCATTACGCGACCGTAACACTTTTGAGGAGCTTATATTTTTGGAATCCTGCATCCGATTGACAAGCAGTCTTTGCCATCTGGTAGCCCCATTCAATACAATGTGCTATTGACATGTTTCGTCTCACGTGAGGGGTCAGCATGGCGCGTGGCACGTGCCGCGTCAGAGGTGTCAGCAAATGTTATCCTGCTATAGCTGAGAAACGGCTGGACCGATTAAGTTAAAATTTGGTGTGTGGTTGACCACAACCTGGCAATGTCGCGCTTGGTCAAACTCTGTGTCACACTGCGCACGTGCACACACCCCTGTTCCGTAACTCAGAAACGGCTGGAACGATTCAGCTGCAATTTGGTGTGCAGTTTGAGACCACAACACTGGCAATGTCATGCAAGTCAAACTATGGGTCACACTGCACGTGCACACGCGCACATCCCTGTTCCTTAACCCGCAACTTACGGGGGGGGGGGAGCTATTCCCCCCTCCCGTTATTTTGCAATAACTCCTAAACCAATACCAGTATTGTCACCAATCTTGCAGTACCTTCTTTTACATCAATTCTTCACATGTTAGCCAAAGAAAAAAGATGAGGTTATGATAGGTCAACCGGGAATGACGTCAGAGTGACGTCATGTTCTTCGGTTTTTGTTGCAGAATAATGGTTTGCGGAAAACGCTGTCAAAGATACAATCTTTGAGATAAATTCAATTGTCTCAAACCAAATTACATACAAGAGACCGGGCTATGAAACTTCGATCTCGGATTTTTGAGCTTTTTTATTCAAAATTTTGAGAAATCCAAATACATTTTTTTTAACACAAATTAAACAAAAAAATAAGAATTATCCGTAAACCGGATTATATGTGATCGAGACGTGTTCGGTGAATATGTGTACCAAATTTAAAGTCGATATCTTCAAAAATGACTGACTTATGACCTTTAAATGACAAAAATCGACCACCTCTCACAGCATTACTATGCATAAAAAATGAATTTCCGGTTTTGCTTTTTACTTCTATTTGTATGAAACAGACAATGTTCTAAGGTCATTTGTTGCGTTCTAGACGAAAAACAACCCATACACATGTGTTAAAACGCCTAATGACCGTAATCTGCAGTTTGACCTCGTGACCTCGGATGACCTTGACTTGACCCAAGGTCATAAACAGCTTAGAATGGTACTTAGAAGTGTCAGACACACGAATCATACCGATTTATCGACAGCTTATGCGTTTAATATCGCAATTTTGCGCGACAATTCCATCCATCGAGACCTTTTGACACAGTCAAACATTTTGTACTTGACCTGACTTGTGACGTCATCGGTGACCCCGAGGTCAACAATATTACGTTTCCTTCGATACATTTCCCAGGGCTATCGAATGCCGTTTGAACTTTTACAATCGCTCCAGTAGTTCCGGAGATCCGAGGGAGGGGGGGGGGGGGGCAAAAAAGTCGCGTTATGAAATATACCCCAGTAACTCGCGTTATGAAATATACCCCAGTAAGTCGCGTTATGAAATATACCCCAGTAAGTCGCGTTATGAAATATACCCCAGTAACTCGCGGGTTAACTCAGAAACGGGCGAGCCGCTCGTCCTTCGAGGATTAAGGCGTCTTACTGGTTACAGCACATATGTTGTTATAGTTGGAACACGGTTACAATATTTGGTGAATTAGTGCCCAGCAGATTGATACTAGACAGAGCTCTGTATTTTCGCTGTTGTTGAAATCATGCACGCTTGAGCCGGTCCACAATACCCTCTGAAGTCCGAAGAAACGCCGAATAGATGTGTATATTATCAGAAATGAGACCAAAAGCGAATGCTATTCCTTACAGCTCAGCATATATTCCCATCAAACTGATATAAGATATGGTATCCAAGAATGCCTCGTACCACGATCAGAACATATGGTTTTGGAACTTTGGCACACACTTAAAATTTATAGCACCCACTTTCTTTAAACATCATCACCACAATCTTTATTGAATCTGAAAGCAAAAACAGGGAGCGATGTTTATGGGTTGTTGCTGAAGCGATTCTGCTTTCACATTCCATGCATGCGTGGTCAACAGCTGCATCATGCTCGAACGGTTGGGGCCAATATTAACAACCGCTGCCAAAACATTGCTCCTTGCATTCTGCGAGGATAGCGCGGGCTTGTTTTACTTTCAAAATGGATATGGCTAAGAATAATTACATAAGATATAAAGCGCAATGAACCAAATGGGTTCTACTCTAGTAGACCAGCTACAGGTTTACAAAAGACACATGCATAACCACGATGCATCTTTAGCATCTTCCGCTCATCCTCAAAGGCCTAGTTTTATTTTCTTTAAAGGAAATAGTTTATCTTTAACATGGGTTTTTTAACTGAGATAGAAGATTTTTAGAGCAGATACAAAATGGGTTGGGTGAAAAATTAGATCCATACGTTAAGTAATTTCGACACAAGGCTAGTGGGCCACTTATAGAAGAAGTTGAATTTCCCCGAAACTTGTTTCGGGTCCTCACAACGGTTGTTTACGTTACAATCAGCCTGCGTATATATGCCTAAAGTCCGTCTTTATTGTGTACACTAGTTTCCATATCCAAGTTACCATATGCATGACGTCATAATTGTCATGAAGTTTTTTATGGCCATGAAGGAGAAAAGAGAAACATGCCCATTTTTGGACGGATATTCATCTATCGCCCAAACAAATGCCATATTCGTTTTTTTCAGCTCAAAATACCCCGTATTAGTAGAGCGGCGTAGCGCAAAAACAATGTATTTTCGTGCGCCATTTGATAAAGTTTTGAAATTCCACAAAAGTTAGGCAATTGTATGAAGTGAATTTGTTATGTGGAGGCAAGCTTTGATTTTGCCCATGAACGAACGTCCCAACTTTGACCCATGTATACCTTGAAGTTTGCAAAATCGAACAAGCTCAGCTGTGATTTCCCCTAATGGTAATAATATGTATCGTCAAAATGGGTTATATTGGCCCAGAACAGTCTCATCACGATGGAATTTAACCTGTGCCACAGGCAAGGCATGTTACCACCGAGGACGGGCATTTGTCCGAGAGCTGCGCGTGTAAGCGCAGCTCTCGGACAAATGCCCGTCCTCTCGTTGGAAGTGAACTGAGAACACTGCACTTCCAACTCTGCGTTGGAAGTGAACTGAGAACACTGCAGTTCTAAATCTTTGTGAACATCTTCACCATATGCGATCCCACTCAGTATGCGAGCAAATGTGACGTTAGCACACGTATGGATGATACACTGAAATGTACTATTATTCGAGTTGTATGTTGCGCGTGCGCACGTGCACCCATATTTCATATATCAGAAACCTCTAATCCGATTGTGGTGAAGTTTGGTATGTCAATTAAGGCCTGGCTCGTAAGTGATTTGCACTCATCCGTGTCGGAATCTCTCAGCACGTGCGCACGTGCACACTCCTGGATTCTATCTTCGAAACTAGTTATGAAGCAAAACTTTGCACGTGCGCCGTCTTTGCCATAATCGGTTGTACTGTTCTCTCTCATTTTCTCCATCATTTGGACCGAACCAAACAGTTACCAAACACGGGTGCCCTAGCTCACGTTCACTGTTGCACTGTAAAAGCAAACAACAATGACATACGTTATTATCTCTCTTTTAATTTAGTACTGTGCCTATTACGCACTTTCATAGGGTTTCGTGGACTCACGACATTACAAACACTGAAGAAAGTAAAACAAATAAAACACTATGACTATAAAACACTATAAAATGCTACAACAGACAAGACACTGTGACACTACAAACACTCGGCACTACAACATACGCTACTTCAGACACTGCAAGACACTATGGCACTACAAAAACTCAACTTGACAGCGTTACCAGTTGGGTGGCATTGCAACGCACCAATATCAGTCAACAGTTAACATGAGCTCAGGCAATCGGATTAGATCATTCTGAAATATAAAAGAAGGGTGTGCACGTGCGCACATGCTGAGAGATTCCGACACGGATGAGTGCAAATTACTTACGAGCCACGCCTTAGTTAACATACCAAATTTCATCACAATCGGATTAGAGTTTTCTGAGATATAAAAGGTGTGCACGTGCGCACGTGTTGAGATTCCGACACGGATGATGCAAATCACTTCGAGCCAGGCCTTAAAGGGAATGTTTCACCTTTGTATTGGCTTTGAACTGAGATAGCCATTATCTTTGGCCGTTATTGAAATGCCAAAAATACTAAGGGCATTTTCCCCAAAACTTAGCCGTTTTTAAGCAATTCAATTTATAGTTTGAAAAATGGGGTCTAGGCTAGTGCCGCCGCTCATTGGCTGACAGCGACTTTTTCAGCCAATCCCACTTTGTCAGCCAATCAGCGGCGGTCATAGCTCAATAATGACGTCATCATCCTAAATTAAAAACAAACTTAATTTGTAAAAAGTTAGCCCGCGCCGTGCCGGGGGGGTTTAGACACCCCGCTCAGGTTTTTCGAGGATAGCGAAAAAACGGCGGCGCGCAGCGCCGCCGTTTTTTGACACAGCTATTCGGGCATCAATTGCGCACATTATGTAAAAACAAAATACATCAGGTCATCTCAGGTCAGGTCACCAGACCAGGTCACGTGACCCCACCTCCAAAAAAACTTGTGGTCGTACCACAGTCACAGTTTTTAGATGATCGGTTTTATACTTACAGGATTTTATAAGGTCATATGTATCTACAATTTGTTTATCTTGAATTTTTGTATATCAGCGACCTAAGGTCGGGTCAATTTCGTGACCTCCCCATTATAAGTCAATGGGGAAATATTCAAATGCTTCCTATTCCAAAGATACGCAAGATATATGTCTAATTCCTTCTGGATCATGTTATTATAGGCCATTCTTGATGAACTAGGTGCCATTTTTTGTTCACTGACCCCTACAGGGTCAGCCGAGGTCATCCGAGGTCACCAACAGTTGTATGTCAATAACTCTCGACATAATGACGATAGAGAAGTGAAACCGACACCAATGTGTTTTTCTCGTCTAGGTACATCTTCCCATATGCAACATTACCTACTTGGGTCACCACATGACCTTGACCTTAGGTCAAATTGTTAAGTTAACTTAACAAGGTCACCATATATATAATTCAAAGCGCCTTGACAAGATAAACACAATGGTGTAAATAGTTTTTCGTTATCTTTATTAAGTAAAAAGTTAATAGCAAAAACGATTTAGCAAAAACACTGGATTTTTTCTTTTTGACCTCTGGAGCCTCAAATATTGACCCGAGATCAAATCTGAGGACATCTTAGAGATTACAAATTTCACTGGTTGGCGTTTGTTTTTTCCGTTTCTTTCTAACTATCATCGTTTCTGAGATATATGGGAATTTCTGGAGCAATGTCCTAAAACAGGAAAATTTGACCTTTGATGACCTCTGGTGACCTCAATATTGGCTTTAGGAAAAATATCTTAAGTACTTTCAAATGTGCTTCTCGAGAGCTTTCGAACACGCTTTTTTGCGTCTTTCTAGCCCTTTTAGTTTTCTAGTTGGAGGGGGGTGTCTAAACACCCCCGGCACGGCGAAGTTGGCGCCGAGCACCGGCACAGCGCGGGTTAACCCGCGCGGCGCTGGGGGGGGGGTAAATTTTACTCCCCCTCCCAGATTTTCTCCATAACTTGATAACTATGACAGATATCAAAGTGAAACTTACGGTAGCTTATGGTGCATCAATTCTACGTCTTCTGCCATTTTTTTTTTTAATTCGGGAAAATTTGTGGCAGATAATGACGTTTTAGTGACGTCATGCCATGCCATTTTTGGTGAAAAAACGTTAAATGTTTGAAAAATCGTAGAAAATAGCGTGTTACTGCAAATTGCAAATAAAAGGCGTCAAAAGAAGGGAAATAACATTGTCTTTGACATGGCTATCTCAGATTTGCAAAATTTAGAGTTTTTGACCCCAAAAATTCACAAAACTGATTTTTGGGGAAGAATTTCCACAAAAGTTTTTTGTTTTGAAGATTTTCAAAAAAACGGAAGATATATTAGAGAACCGAGTATGAACGATGTTCAAACCAAATTTCAAAGCAATTTCTTTATTTTTGACTGACTTATGGCTCTCTAAGAACAAGTAACTCATGACGTCATTTTTTAAATTGCGTTTTTTGGCTTTTACTGACCAGATACAGACAAATAAATGCCACCACTGTATTTCGAAGACAACACTAGTCTAGAAACATGCAATGTTTATTTAGATTAATCAATTTCAAATTTTGACCTTATTGTGACCTGACCTTGACCTGAGGACGATTATATGGTGTCAGGCTGTGAAAATGGCTGCTTCTATCGAATTATACGTGTAAAATAACCCATACAACATGTGTCGCATGGCTTTCGTAGACCTGTGACCTTGTGCGACCTGACCTTGACCTTGACCTTTGCTTACAATTTCACTATTACTTATGCGAGAAATGCATTATACACTCTGGAGCACTTTGTGAGATAATAGTTGCAATATAAGGCTTTGGATGGAAAGTATAGCCCAAAAAAACTCAAATACTTACATTTTACATTTGACTTGACCGTGACCTGACATGTGATCTTATTTTAAGAATTTCGAGTATGCATTCGATTCTTCTCGTTGAGAGCTTGCGATCGCCGCATTGCGCGTCTCGCTGCGGTTATTGGTTCGGAAGATACGAGGGGGGGGGGGGGTAAAATTTACCCCCCATCCCAGCGCCGCGCGTTCGGCTGGAGACCCCAGCGCCGCGCGGGTTAAGTGACTTTTCGAGAGATAAAAATATCACCATCATTTTCAGCAGCACTTACTTCATATTTTCGACTACAACCAGCGTATATTTGACAACTTTCAGAAAGGTGAAACATTCCCTTTAATTGACATACCAAATTTCACCACAATCGGATTAGAGGTTTCTGATATATGAAATAGGGGTGTGCACGTGCGCACGCGCAACATGTAACTGAATAATAGTACATTTCAGTGTATCATCCATATGTGTGCTAACGCCACATTTGCTCGCATACTGAGTGGGATCGCATATGGTGAAGATGTTCACAAAGATTTAGAACTGCAGTGTTCTCAGTTCACTTCCAACGCAGACTGAAGGTGCTTGCACGCGCAGCGCTCGGACAAATGTCTGTCCTCGGTGGTAACATGCCCTGCCTGTGGCACAGGTTAAATTCCATCGTGATGACTGTTCTGGGCCAATATAACCCATTTTGACGATACATATGATTACCATTAGGGGAAATCACAGCTGAGCTTGTTCGATTTTTCAAACGTCAAGGTATACATGGATCAAAGTTGGGACGTTCGTTCACCCCATGTGAAAGAAACTGCCCCCATTGCATTTCCTCATGATTGTCAGTCTGATTGATTGTTTTTTTTCCCAGCTAGCCGCACGGCTATGGCCGGGCGAGAAGTTTACCGGCGATTTTAGCCAGGCAAAATATTTAACGTTACGTTAAGCCGGCTAATGTTGTCCGGCATAGAAAGAAGAAGGCAAAGGCAAAGGCAAAGGTTTTACATTAAACCGGCTCATGGTCGTCCGGTGCAAATAGCGAGAGGGAGGCCGAAACAGGGAACACAGACATTCAACATACAAAAAAAAAAAACACACAAGCAGGCATGCACTAAACAGTTCTAGCAACAATTCTAGTTAGAAATAAAATAAAATAATAAACACAAAATTAACCAATTAATCAATCAATTAATCAATTGATTAATCAATCAATCAATTAAATTAAACAAAAATGAAAAACAATAAGGCGGGGCGGGTGACAGGCCCAGGTCGATGTGGTCGGTGGTTGTGTGGGTGTTCGGAGTGTGCTCAACATAACTTCTACCGCGGCTGGTCCCGCGGGGGTGCAATTCTCTGCCGTTTAAATGTCCGGTTTTGAATATACACTCCCGGGAAACATGTGCAGCGAGTTATGTCGATGTACCTGGCCTCTATCCCAGGAATGGAGCACACTCCAGATCAGCACACTCCAGATCTCCAGCCCTTGCATCTGATCTAGTTGGTGGTAGTGTGGGTGTTCTGAGTGTGCTCAACATAACTCGGCCGCAGCCGGTCCCACGGGGATGCAATTCTCTGCCGTCTATAACGGTTTTGAATATACACTCCCGGGAAACGTGTGCAGCGAGTTATGTTGTATGTATCTGGCCTCTATCTCAGGAATGGAGCACACTCAGCAATGTGTGCAGTGATAGTGATAGGTATTGTGGGTCGGTGCGATGCCGTGAGTGAGAGCCTAATCGCACTACCCGGCCCTTGCACTGACCAAGGGCCAAGCAATGAGGGTGTGGGTGTGTAATATCAAGTGTTCGGTGACGCCTGACGGCCAGAAGCTCCCTAGGGCCTGGGATAAAATATAATAATAGTATAATAGAAAAATGATATAAAATAAGATAGTATAAAGTAGAATAAGTAGAAATGTGTAGTGACCTAATGTGTAGTGTATTCCGTCGGGAAAAGTCCAAATTAATTAAAAAAACGGAGCCTAGCCAAGGGGAAAACCTGTGCGTTTTTGCCAAATTGCACAGTAAAACCCCATATTATTACGTTATATAAATAGTTCTAATCTTGTTATATGGAGAAAATCATAAAGAAGTGTGAGTAAATCAGGATGGGAGTCACCAAGGAGGATAGGAAGTGTTAGAGGCAGCCGATTAGCAGCTGTGTAACGTAATATTGGTTGTCGTGCTGTGTGATATAATGGGCATGTGCACATGCCTGTGAAACGTGAATCGCGTATGTTGTAAACCAAAGCTGTTCTGAATGATCATTTGTGCTAGTTTTATATAATCTTAATCAAAAGAAAAAACAAAATATTATCTAGCTAACTTTTGCAACTAGCCTACCAGCCTAACCTTTGATTAAAATAATATGCTACTGGCACGGATGATCATTTTGAACAACTTTCTTTACATTGAGCAAGTTGCTAAACTTTATCCAACTCATATCAACCTTATCGCGAATGCTGTGCCTTCCTTGTACACATTAACATTGACTGTGTGCAGAATGGCCACTGCGTGGACGCTCCCCTAATACACGAACATGTGAGGAGGAAGTGTTTGACTGTGTAGCGTGTGTGAAATCTGTGACATATGGGAGGTGGTTCTTGAGCTGTGATGTATGAGTGTGTGATTTTGGTGTGGCCTAGCCTAAGCCGAGCAATACGAATTTCTTTTAAACGAGTATGTTGATTTGATGACGGCCAATGCGCGAGAACAGGTTTAATAGGGTATAAATGAAAATGGGCAATGCGGTCCCAGTCGCGCTGGAGAAATGCTAGGAAGCTAGATTGGATTAAATTAAGGTAATCAGAAATGGGACATAGCAAATGATTTCGGGGAGGTTCTTGCAGACTGGCCTTGGCGGCGGAGTCCGCTTGATCATTACCTGGGATACCGGAGTGACCCGGTATCCACAGGAATTTGATTGTGGTTGAATTAGGGAAAGAAGACATAAGACAGCGAATCTGATCTATTAACCCTATTCCCTGCGGCGGGGGGGGGGCAGATTCTGCCCCTCCCGGTGGGTTTTCACTTGCCGCTTCTAAACTGTTAGGCCTGGCGTCCTGAAACTTTGTGACTTTTCCCAAAATTGGATGGCGCGTGTTGTAAATTTTTTTTCTCTCAAAAAATCAGTCCAGCAGATGCGGTTCCAGGCTCCTGTATTGGGGAGGGTGTTACGAATGCCTTTTTGCGGCGCATACTTCCTTCGTGGTTTGCAGTGCAATAAATGCGTCAGAAACAATTTCAATGCAATATGCATCATAGATACTGGGATTTACATATTTTTGGGGCAGAGGCGCACTCAGGAAAAAAAAAATGGATGGCGATACCCACCCTCAAATTAGGTCCAACTTCAAATTAGTAAGATGATAAAAGCGTTACGCGCATGGTGCCCCCCCCATTTTTTTCTCCTGGATCCGCCTATGCGCAATATATCAAATTTAACAAATTACAGCATATAATTCCCACATGTGACGTTCATGTCGTCTTAAGCAATCACGAACAGCACATATTTTTTTCCAGAAAATCCCCCCATTTTACATTCCCTGAATACGCCTATGATTTTTTTGTCTTTTAATATATTAAAGACCAGTAAATTTAAAGCTCAAAAACGTTTGCAGCTTGCAAATCGGTCGAGCCATATGGCCGCAATGACCTTTCAAAAAACACCCCAAAAAATCGGATTTTTTGCTCCCTGGCTCCCCATTTTTTAACAAAACAAAAATTTCGGGATCCAAAAAGAGAGATCTTGTCATAACGAATCGAATGGCGTTTTCCCCATCGAAATCGACCGAGCGGTTCTCGAGATCTCTGGGGGGGGGGGGGGGCAGAATCTGCTCCCCCGCAGGTTAACGTAATTCTGGGCGCCCGCAGGGAATAGGGTTAAGGGATGTGCATAATTGTGGATGGAAGATAGTGCAAAAAGAGAAGCCCGAGAATCGGTACAAATGACAGCCTGGCTGATGGCGCGGTGTTGAATGTGGCGGATTGCAGATAGAATGGCAACTAGTTCAGCGGAGTAAACTGAATGATGGTCAGAAAGACGATATTTAAATACGAAATTATTTACTGTGAAGGCGGTCGTCCGGCGACCATCGGCACGCGATCCGTCTGTATAAATGAATGTGTAATCGGGGTACATGTCTTTAAATTCTAGGACATTGATTGAACATCAGCAAGATGAATGTCTGGTTTGATGTAGAGAAAACTCGGTAAGTTTTTTGAAAAATTGGTATGCTAGCTGGTCCGGGCCGACCGAAGTGTTGCCACATTTGCTGATGACAAGATGTAGCTCATACTTAGTGAATAGGTGATTGTAATGTTCAGTGTTGGCGGAGTGAAAGTGACATGTAGCAAGGGTAGTGTTGAGAGTGTTGTGTAACTGGTCTGTATACTGGTTGTGTGATGAGACGCGAGCGTAGTGGGCTGCAAACTGAGTCGCAACGTCGAGTGGTGTGCTGTAATGAGGGTCTGACTCTCCTCAGAGAGCCGGGGAGGGGGTGGGAGGAGGGACGGGATGGCGGGGAGTGGGTCCGACTCGTCAGAGAGCCGGGGAGGGGATGGGAGCTGGGGATTCGGTGGGTGACGGCTCTCATCAGAGAGGCGTCTGTCTCGCCCTCGGACGAGTCGTCGGAGTCCTCCTCCGAGGACTCGATCGTCGGAGACCCAGGGGTGGGGGGGGGGGGGGCGTGAGTGGGGGACCGGAGTCCCGAAGGGACCCGGCTGGGGACTCCGCCAGAGACTCGGCGGGGTTGGGAGTGAGTGCCGCTGCGGCACTGCCGGGGTCCGGAAGGCACTCGGCTGGTGTGGGGCGGGACACGGCCTGTTCTGCCGTCGGTGGGTGCGTGCGGGGCCGCTCTGTTGGGGCAGCCGGTGACACCGGTGGTGGGGACCCTCGTGGGGCCCGACGGGGGGAGGGCGTGGGTGAGGTTCGGTGGGGCGTGGGCAGCAGCGGCCAGACGCTGGGGCCAGTGCTGGGATGGGAGGAGGGGTGGCGGGGGCCGCCCGGCGGGCCCGGGTCTCCTCGACCCAGGCCGTTCAGGCAGGGCAGTCGCGGGACCACGCGGGGTGGGGCCCGCCGCACGACACGCAGCGCTTGGCTGCGGTGTCGCCACGGACACAGTGAGCTGTGTCGTGCGACTCGGTGCACTTCCCACAGGTGGGATGACGGGCGTGACATTGGCTCTGATGGTGGCCGAACCGCCAGCAGCCCCGGCAATGCTGGGGCCCTGGGGTTCACTCCTTCACTTCGACTGATATGTAGCCGCAGTAGGTCCGTTGCGGGCGCTGTAGGCCCCGGAATCGGAGTCGCACCATCGGGTTGGGACCTGGTCGCTGGGACCGCATCCTCACCACCTCCGTTACCCCTGAGACACGAGCTCTTGGAGGAGCACGGCCTCAGTCAGACCACTGACTTCGGGGCAGAAGATGAACCCTTGGCATGAGTTTATGCGATCGGGCACAATCACCTCACAAGGCTTGTCCAGGAAGGACGTGATGCCGAGGAGGGTGGCCGTCTGCTGGCCAGAGAGGGTCTGGACCAGCAGAGCGCCGGAGCGGATGGCACGGGTTAAAGACACCTCTCCGCAGAGGGCGACGAGCCGGCGGCGCACCGCGAACGAGTTTGAGTGCCTCCTGTGCACTCCGTCCTTCCTCTGAATGAGGAGGAGAGCTGGCCCGTCGGATGGGGAGGTGTTGAGTGGGAGCTAGGCACCGGAGCGGTCGGGGCGAGGCTCCTGAGGGAAGCCGGGGGATCCAGGGGGACCGTCCGGAGTGGCTCGGGGTCGCGCGCCAGGGCGGGACGGGGGAGACCCCTGAAGGGGGTCGGGCGGGTCGGGGGACGAGGGGGGGTCGTCATGACCGGAGGAGGAGGTTACGTTAATGTTGCCAGCTGCAATTAATCTGAAGAAATGAAGGGGACCCACTACCTGTGTGAATTGCGGAAATTACTTTACCTACCTAAAAAGAGCTAATAAGCCTTCCTATCTAAGGATCTAACGACCCTGCCACATGCACGTGGACAGGGTCCGCACCCGAAAACGGTGAAGAACTGGCGACAACAACACCGAATTCGAGTCGAACCTTTCGATGTTGTTGAAGCAGTGAGTCTCATTGATATGTCACACACACCATATAAGCTGACAACGACTGCGTGGTGGATGCCTAAAGCGTACTCATCGTGTCGATTTTGATATTTTGTGGTTTAGGCGCGCGCGCATTTTAACCCCCTGGCAACAAAACCAGCCGCATATTTCAAACCAGCTCGTGGTATACGAGGATAGGTGGGCTCTCTAAATACTATAGCTGAGCACAATCAGTTAATTTAGTAACACACCAGGCAGGATAAACGGCGCAAGGTCAATTGCTTAAAAAAAGCGAAAGTGCCCTGCTAAAAGAAGCTCCAGTAGCGGTCCCACCAGGTTTCAGTTCACGCCCTCATGTGTCAAGGTCACGTCATTTGTCAGCTAGAAGGCCCAGCACTCCAAAATGTTCTACCTTTCATAGAACAAGAACAGCAGGACATAATTCACGTTACTAGCATGCTCCAAAAAATGGAGGTACCTCGCGCTTTCTAGGCCCGGCACGTGCCTCATGGGCAAAATCAAGCTTGTCTCCACATACAAAAAATCCCTTCATACAATTGCCAACTGTTGTGCAATTTGCAAAACTTTCTCAAATGGCGCACGAAATTTTCGCTACGCCGCTCTACTATATAGCCAAATTTCAAGACAACTTTCAAGGTCACCTATTCCCTTTAATAGCCATCAGCTGCGTCGTTACGTGATAAATGACATTGACCAGTAAACCGCCTTTTTGGGCGATGACCGAGCGGGCGCGCTCTGGTAAAGCTAAAACAGGTTTGAAATATGAAACGGTACGGGAGCACATGTGGTAGCAACACATAGTTATTTTAGTCCTTTTAGTCCTCTATAAAAATTGCCAGGCCTCCATGCATGTCAACATAAAAATAAGTTTTATTAAATTGTTCATGATCTCTTTTCTCGAATCCGCCAAAAGGAAGTACATCCTGAGCGCTGCATGCTTCAGCGTATACAAAACGAATGCTTAGTTAATAATGCCATTTTTGATCAAGAATGATGATGTGTTCGTTTCGACGTTTGCGCGTGGCACGCGCTGTGGTACCACCCTCATCAGAACACACCATACCAAAATAAAAATTGATTTGATGGTCCTATCCAATGGTGAAAACCTGATCTCAATCGGAGCAGTGGTTGCAAAGCTATTAGCTTCCGAAAAGCGTCTGTATGGCCGGTTCGGGCCGGTTTGGGCCGGTTCGGGCCGAGTCGGGCCGGGTCGGGCCGGGTCAAATGTAAATTTGTCTAGTAAGTTGACGAGAAACCTCACGGGCGCTTCGCACCCACTCGGTAGTCATACCCTATTAGACATAATATCCTACCCACTACTACTAACCCTACCCATAATTTAAAGAGAGAACAAAAACTGTAAGTGTACCTCTCTATGTACTCTTCAAGCCAGTGCAGTCCCTGAGGCCGACACCATTGCCACACCGTTGACATGATTGATCGTTGACATGATTGCCATGATTACCATCAGACATCATTGACATGCTGCTCTGCTCTCAGGTAGCTTCATCCATCACGCGTACGGCTGCTTCTTCGTGATCCGTCATGGCCATCATCATAGTCATTCCATCGCCGCCATGCAGCAGGTCGACAGCACCAAGTCACAGTCTGATGTCACTATGTAAGGCTGTGACCATGTTCTGCCGACTGCCGAGGGATTCAGTGGCGCTTGACGACGTCAGCCTCAGACAGTTACCTGGTCAGGTATCCAGTAAGATTCAGCTGCACTCGGCCGATCAGTGTGACCTTTCACTTGACTGCCGCCACCGCCGTGACGACTTTGCACTTCTGCAATGATCGCCAACCGCCCCGCCACCGACCTGCCACCGCCCTTCCACCGCCCTTCCACCGCCCTGTCACCGCGCTGCCACCACCCTGTCACCGCCCTGCCACCACCCTTCCACCGCCCTACCACCGCCCTTCCATAGACCTTCCATAGCCCCTTCCATAGCCCTCCTTCCGCCCTACCATCGACCTACCACCGCCCTACCACCGCCCTGCTACCACCCTGTCACCGCCTTGCCACCGCCATGCCACCGCCCTACCACCGCCCTGCTACCACCCTGTCACCGCCTTGCCACCGCCATGCCACCGCCCTACCACCGCCCTGCTACCACCCTGTCACCGCTCTGCCACCGCCCTGCCACCGCCCTGCCACTCGGTCACCAGCTGAGACTCGTCCGGTCTCGTGACACTCTAAAGGCCTCAACGTCTCCCGCCGGCATCCTCCAGTTATTACACCATGATTCTTGTACTGATCACATTTGAAACTGGTCGGTTCCGTTCCAAAAATACATACAAAAACAACGCCTTTGGTTCAGCGCGAAGTTTGTCCTCTCGATTGCCTGGCCCGATCGAGACCAGGCCTGGAGTGCTGCGTAGTGACCCGTTCCGGGGAATAAATCTCACGGAGAATGTAATAGCCCGCTTCAGGCATACAATGACCTGGATCTCTCGGAAACTGCATTCCGAAATACCAATGGAGTATGCACATTTACAAGCATATTGCGACCAAACCAAATACAATATTAACGAAAAGTAAGCGGGCGTATTTTTCGGGCGTAATATATATGCTTAAGATGAGTCATGGTCAGCTCCATGCTACGCCCCACTCCCTCGTATATCACTGCTTCGGAGGGGATGGAGAGAGCAGTGCAGGATCATTAAACACGCTAAACGGAGCTGACCTACGGAGGTAACGGGCAACGGCTCTCCCGCTCCTGATCTCCTGATCAATACCAGAAAGATAGGGTCACAAAACAGAATTAACCCAACAAATAATTAAAGGGACATTCCCACCTTAACACTAGTTTTGAGTTGAGATAGCTAAGTTAGTGGCCATAGAGCGAAACTTAGGGGGTAACATTGAAAACAAACACAGTTATTTGGTCTAAGAGAAATTCAATTGTGATTTTAAAATTTGGGCCTTAGTAAGGCCCACCCTTAAATGGAGTTTTGTACCGATGACGTCAGCTCTCGTTATGGCCGGGTGTACTTGATTAGAAAGAAACCTTGATTTTCTATGATCGCGAATCGAGATGTTTGATTGTTGATTGATGTTACGCCGTGCCATCAACATTTGACCAGTTTGAATTTTTTTTAAGTCAATAATTTCAATTTAAGAGCAATCAGGTATGCCTCGAATGCTCTGTGCTGTGTGTGGCGAATCAAATATTTATACTACGGTGTACAGGTGAGTCGTCATGCTATTTAATTTACCAACAGGCAACGGCCCAACAGGTTCCTATTTTCCTATCAACGTATTTACTAATTATGCTGTGATTATCGTTTCAAATATCACAAGAGCATAAGCCAGACAAAGGCAATTTGTTTATCATTAGGACAAATTATTTGGGTAATCAGACACCTATGACGGATACCTTTGCAAAAAATTGAGTGGGAAAATGTGCCACATGCCATTATTTTAATATTGAAAAGAAGGTTTTGACACATTACAAAATTGAAAGGAGGAAATTGTACCTTTCTGTTGCCCTGAGGAGGATTTCAAAACAAAACAAAACATCAAATAAAAGTTGATATATAGTATATAAAATGCTGAAACATGCCAATTCTCTGCATTTTTTCTTCTCACATTTGGCAGGGGCTATGCCCACATGTCTTCCACTGCAACGGTATCCGCCAGTGGTGTTCTATCAATATGTTTGCTAGTGATGATGTTCATTGTTTAGTGAGCAAAATTATATATTATGGAAATGTAAGATTCTTTGACCAAAAATGATACAGGTAGGTAATCTTCGACTAAGATAGGTACCTGTCAGTGCGCCGTGTAATTCACAGTATGGCAGCATATGGTAACATCAGAAAAGCAGCTGCATTGTGCACCACAGCAAAATTTCCACATTTCTTCCGACGAAGCCATTACACCTAACCAGGGTGTGTCAGGAAGCAATTCTAATAACACAATCAAACCTGACTTAACCTTTACAGCAATTACGGTTACAGGGACCAACTTTTAGAACAATCCGCTCACTGCGCTGCAGCCCTACTATGAGCTGTTGTCCCCAGACCCCCAGACCATCTTGTAGACAAAACCTAACCCTACAGCGTAAATCAGTTGTCCGATGTATTAATGCACCCTAACCTAACCTAACCTATTTATAATAATAACGGCTTCGTCAGAAGAAATATGGAAATGCTGCCCTGGTGCACAATACCTCTGTTTCTCTGATGTTACCATATGATGTTGTGACGTCATACTGTACATAACATGGTGCACTGCCAGAACGTGTTTTACCCTGCGTCTTACCCCGTGTGGCATGCCGCTGCGTCAACTGACCCTGTGTGACCTGCCACCGTGTCTGACCCGTGTAACCTGCCACTGTGTCTGACCCTGTGTGACCTGCCGCTGTGTCTAACCCCGTGTGACATGCCGCTGCGTCAGCTGCCCCTGTGTGACCTGCCACTGTGTCTGACCCTGTGTGACCTGCCGCTGTGTCTAACCCCGTGTGACATGCCGCTGCGTCAGCTGCCCCTGTGTGACCTGCCACTGTGTCTGACCCTGTGCGACCTGCCGCTGTGTCTGACCTGTGTGACCTGCTGCTGTGTCCGACCCATTTGACCTGTTGCTGTGTCTGACTCGTGTGACCTGCTGCTGTGTCTGACCCATTTTACCTGCCGCTGTGTCTGACCTGTGTGACCTGCTACTGTGTCTGACCCATTTTACATGCCGCTGTGTCTGATCTGTGTGACCTGCTGCTGTGTCTGACCCATTTGACCTGTTGCTGTGTCTGACTCGTGTGACCTGCCGCTGTGTCTGATCCCTGTGACCTGCTGCTGTGTCTGACCCTGGTTATTGTACGCTGGTTGTTGTACTGTATGTTGGTGTGATAGTGCCATGACCTGAGCCCCCCCCCCCCATGAGCTGACCGCCCCTGTCTACCCACAGGCGGTGAAGAAGCGTCTGCCCCAGTCCGAGTCGGAGCCGAGCTCAGCGGCCAAGCGTCCCTCGGAGGAGGCAGGCAGGGCTGGCCAGCTGACCGAGCGCAGCAAGGTGGCCGCCCGCTTCCAGCCGGCCTACTTCCCTTCCCTTTACCTGCGTTTTTGTCGGAAGCAGATCGTTCTCATTTAAATAATCTGGATGGCTGTGTTGTACGGTACCTTTTTTATTTTGCTCGGTAAAGGCTGAATAGGGATACTATCGTGTGGTTTTGGTAACCAAAGGATGCATTTTGTCGCATTATTCGTCAAGGAAGCACATTTCGGTTTGATAATAGTTGATCAGGTTGTTGCATCTGCCTAGTCAAGGGTGGGCACAATGTGGTGTATGATACTGTTAACTGTTCCCTGCACTGCGATACGAAAATAAATGTAGAAAACATTACACCGTCTGCGAAATAAAATCATGCCGTTATATGAAACGGAAGATTTCGTGATCAGTGTCCTAAGTATGGTCTGTACTCTGTACACACATTTTCAGCGAAATCGAGATACCCGGCGGACCTTCGTATGTATGTATGACCGTCCGTATTTCGTAAGATACGAAACAATCCCAGATACAAAAATTGGGTTCGTGATCAGCGTATCGGATATGGTTAGTGTATCCATTTTCAGCGAAAGCGAGATGACTCAAATATCAAACCGCAGTTTGATACAGTAGTAGCAGTAGTAGTACTTTATTAAAGGCCATCCACATCAACTGTAGCTATTACGGCCCTCTCGTCAGTAAAGTGGGACAATGACATGCATGTAAAACATTCACACTCGTACCGAACGCAGACATACACAGGCCAACTATGACATGACTATAAGAAACATGACAAAAACGGATTAATGCTAAAATGACACTAAAACACTAAAAACACGGATTAAGAGCCACCGAGATCACGCAGGCAAGCCTTCAGCCGTGTTCCAAAGTGCGCTCCCTTCAAGCCCCGAATGTCCGCTGGCAACTCGTTCATCTGCTGTGGGACCCTGCACATAAATCGACGCCGCCCGGCCTCTGTGCGGATAGCGGGTAACTGTAGGAGATGATCCTGTCGGGTTGAGCGGCATTGAGCAGGATTGTCTCGGTTGGCACAGATCTGGCGGGCGATGCACTCAGGTTCTCTGGCACTGATGATTTTGTGAAGAAGGCAAAAGGACTGATAGTGGAAAAGTTGGGGGGATTCGAGCCAGCCGAGTGCATCTCGCACATCCGACACATGATCAAATTTACGCTTGCCTGAGATGACCCGGGCAGCGAAGCTCACAATCTTTTGGATAGCGGCAAGATTCTTGGCAGTGCCGTTCCAATATCCTGCAAGGCAGTAGCAGATGTGCGAGATGACCAAGGCTGTAACGATTTCAGGAAGGGTCTCGGGAGGAAGGTAATGACGAAGGTGGGAAAGGGCAATTATGATACCACAGCACTTACTCAAGAGGGCTCGAACATGTGTGTCCCAGGACAGATGCCGGTCAAAAATAAGACACAGATATTTTTCACTTCGTTGCTAGGCGTCAGACATGTATCACGGTAAGAGACATTGATAGTTGGGAGATTGTGCAAATTTTGCTTGGAACCGAAAAGGATAAACTCAAATTTGAAAACGTTAACTTTAAGTCCGTTCAAGTGGAAATAATCGCCGAGACACGACAGAGAGTGCTCCAGGCGAGAGACAAGGTACCGGTATCGCAGATTTTGGGCCTGAAACAATGACCTGTGTGTCGTCGGCATACTGCACGACTTGTGCGTCGCCGGCGTACAGACTCAGGTCATTGGCAAACGCGCAGAAGAGGACAGGACCAAGGCTAGAGCCCTGGAAGACGCCCTGATTGATTGCCAGACGGGAAGAGGTACTAATACGACCATCAGAGTCAGTGATGCTAACACTCTGAGTGTGACCGCCAATATAATTTTTGAACCAGGTTGTGTCGACTCCCAGCAACTGAAGTTTTTCTAACAATTTAACATGATTGATGACATCGAAACATTTACCCAGGTCAATCAAGCACAAGAAAGAGATATGACCTTGATCAGTGGCCGAAAGTATGCTGTCCGTGACAAATGAGAGAGCCGTCTCGGTAGAGTGCCGGGTCCAGAAGCCGTGCTGGGATGGAGATAGATGTTTGTTGGAGTTGAGGTAATAGTATAGCTGACGCTGGACCGTGCGCTCTACTATTTTGGCAATGACTGGAAGTAGTGATATGGGTCGGTAGTTTGAAGGATTAGTAGGATCTCCGGATTTATAGATAGGATAGACGAGGGAGTGTTTCCAGGCGGCGGGATATCATTGGATACGATGCAGGAATTGACTAGATGAAGCATGATGTGGCCGATAGAGTTGAAAGATAGCTTGAAAATCCGAATGCAAAGCCCGTCGGGACCGCGGGCAGGTGAGTTATGCATGGAGGAAATCCTTTGGTGGAGGGTTCTGAGGCTGATGGGACCGAGATGGAGTGCGCATGCCCCTACTCTCGGGAGGCGAGTAGGGAGCTCCGGGGGCGGGCCTTGGGATTCGAGTTCAGCGGCGACATGAGGACCAACATTCACACAAAATGAGTTCATGACATCGGGCGACACAGACGGCGTGACCTGCAGAGCACACTTCTTACTGCCCATATGTCCCTCGCGCTGCGCCAACCCGAACCCCGCCCTCGCGCGGTGACACGTTCACCGATGTGGCGCCGCTTGTCGGACCGGAAAGCAGCACGGGCCAGCCGGTGCGCTGCCCGGTACCGGTCCGAACCGCGGCCCCATCGCCGCAGGGCCTCGGAGCGGTCGGCGAGGAGACTGCGCGTCGTGTCCGAGATCGGAGGCGCGCCGGGGTTGCGCAACGTCATGGTCCGTACGAGCAGGTTGATTGACAATGGGGCAGAAATGTTGTCCAGGCGTTGGTTGCATTATCGGCTGAAAACACACTGCTCCAGTCGGTGGCAAGTAAGTGGCAAGTAAGTTGAAATGCCTAAAGGAACGACAATCTATAACACGCGATTTAAAACGTGGGCGTGGCAGTTATAACATGGCTGGAATAAAACGATGGGGGCTAAAATGACAGAATCTGGTCCCACTTTTCACTGAAAAGTCCCCGTTAGTGATCATGACGTCAAGCTATGAACCGGTAGAGTACGTCGGAACAGTGATAAGCTGGTGGAGCGAATATTTAGTTATAAAATCGGAGATACATCTCTTGGGCAACGACGCATCATCAAGTCAGTCACAGTTCAAGTCACCAGCGATGACGACGGGGCACTCGGGGTAATTGATGATGATGTGCTGATACTGAAGCTCCAAAGATTCAAAATCGGCCTCAAGCGCTACGCTAGTACGACGTGGTGGGAGATACAGAGAAGCAAAATCACACGGCTGTTATTCCAGGTGAACAGCGACCAAAGTGACTCGAGCTTGCACGTCTGGCTGTCTGACAGAGGAGCATGAGTAGCTTTATGGACACATTTATGACACGACGCGATATAAATCTGCTCCTAGTTTGACGGTGGTGTACGAAGACGCATACGTTTCAATGGTTGGTTTGTTTTGTATTCAAAGCGCCAGAATTGTTTCGAAAAAAATGTGTCATACTTTGGCAGCGTAAAGGATTTCTGTATAGCTCTCTAGACTCTAGAGCTCAATATGACGTCATCATCCCAAATTTAAACAACATAATTTGTATCATAACTTGATACAGTGTCGTTTTCGAGATACAAATATCACCATTGTTTCCAGCAGCACTAACTTGATATTTTATTTTACCGGAGTATATTTGATAACTTTCAGAAAGGTGGCAATGTCCCTTTAAACCATAAAAACAGCGAATGGCAAAATTATACACTGATCGACGCAGCTGGCTCTAGACATAGCAAGCTGGAGTAATATTAATTCCATATATTTCTTGTATTTTGAAATATTCAGAAGATTTACTGAAGTGCTAAACTAAGCTATAAGTATGTAGGAAATGTTATTATTAACTACACCTGGCCATTACACCCCACCTTCTCCTATACGGACTGTGTAATTCTCCCTGCACGACGCAAATCCGAATTGAGGAGAATCAAACCTGGAGATACCACCGATACAACTATAAGGAGAAGCTCCGCGCTTTCACGAGATCATCCCAAGCACGATGTAGTGTCAACGTAATTACAACGCCTTTCGCTTAATCGCCGGAAATGACGACATAAATCATCATGACGACACGACGAGTAACGTCCGCGAAAGTGATGTTGGCAATTGTCGCATACCACAGCTGAACAGCATGGAAATGACCGTTTCGGCGAACACGGTACAGTCAAAGGCGTGGCAGTCACCACCACCGGTCATGGTGCCGTCCCTGTCAGAGGCAGGGCAGGGCTCGCACCTGCCACCTCTTGCAGAGGCCCGGCGCCGCTGCGTCAGACCCGTATTACAGCGGTGACCGTGCCCGGTACCCTACCCCGCCCTGCCCGCCCTGTCCCATCGCCGCTGTCCCGTTAGCATCGATTGGGGTTGGGGGTGGGGGTGAGGGTGGGGTGGGGGGTGAAGGAGGGGTGGGGGGGGGGGTCGGCTGGTGCCGGTCGTCTGCTATGGTAAGCCGCCGGACCGGACCGAGCTGCTGGAGTGATCAACCCGCCGCATACACTGATCCAGTCCGTCCCTGGTGACTGGCTTTCAGGCTGGACCATGGTACTTGATTAGTTAATGGGTTGGTATAAATATTTTGGTACGCATGTTCCTATGCTACACCCCCGTGGCTCAGTAGGGAGAGCGCTGGGAT